>JBBPJX010000111.1:0-26780 GCA_038088955.1 Neotropicomus parvogracilis
ATGAGTAAATACCTGAGAATGGTGTCCATCGTCGCCGGGATTCTTCATACCGCCGAACTATCACTTGCTGACCCACAACACCTGGATTTGGAAGATGCAAGCCTACCGCGTCTACCTCATCGCCAAAACCTGTCACAGAGTGAACACTGTCTCGCCATCTCAAATTGCTCGTCCGTTCTACAGACAAGCATGCGTTTCCCCCCGTGATGCCTTCCGATGTCGATAACTGTACCTTCGCAATGGTCTAGCTCCTGGTTCATATGCTCGTCGATAGCGGAATAGCCCAGGCTGTTGACTGCTTCCCCGACGGCACTCCGCAATTCCTGGCTTCGTTCCCCGATCCCGCCAGCAAACACCAGTGCATCAACCTTGCCACGAAGAGTCAGGTGATACGCACCAACGTAATGCAACACGCGGTCGAGTACAATGTGGAACGCAAGCGTGTAAGGGTCCTCTGTCGCAGCTGATGGTGGTGTGAAGAGGTCGGCCTTCTGGGTGATCTCCCCAAAGTTGGTCGTTCCCGTCAATGACTTCCAGCCTGCCTGACTGTTGAGAATTTCTTCTGCCTGAATTATTGTTGTCAGCGTAGGATAAGGGATGAGAAGACGAGGGGGATACTCTTGTGACGTGGATCTCTTTGGTTCTTGCGGAGACGTAATTCGGGTGGGTTAGGGGTTCGCTCGTGTAATGGAAAATGAGGCTGGGATCAACATCTCCCGCTCTGGTGGCTCCAGGGAGTCCACTCAAAGGAGTGAGGCCCATGGATGTATCGATGGACTCTCCACTGCGAATTGCGCAAGCGGATGCTCCAGACCCGAGATGTAATGCAATGATGCTCAGTTCATCTTCATCCTGGAGAACGTCAACATGGGCGCGCTGGGCCTTTCAGGAAAGGGGATAAACCTTGTGCAGATGATCGGCAACCGTGCGTCTGATGAAGGCATCTGAACATTGTAAGCACACAGACAGACCGTCTGAGGACGGGTACTTGCAGCTCAAACCATGAAAGCCATATTTCCTTAGACTGTGTTCTCGAGCGACTTTCTGATTGATCACGTAGGAAGAGACATGGCGAGGAAGGTCCTTGTGAAATGCGGTGTCGAAAAATGCAATCGACAGCGCGTGCGGTAATGCTTTGAGGCATGCGGTCATGACGGACAGGGCAGCAGCATTGTGTCTGGCGAGAAGGCAGTCTAGTCATTGGAAGTGCGATAATCTGCAAGGACTCACAGAGGAGCAAGGTTGGACAATGCCTCGATGTGAGAGTAAGATTCCTCTGAGACGACTGTAGGCTCCGTGTATTGACCGCCGTGGACGACACGATGGCATATATGGCTGATTTGTTGACTATTGATCTTCACATCTGTCTTGAGACGGTCCAGAAAGTAAATAAACGCGGATTCGTGGTCGCGGATCAAAGGTTCGGATGGGTCGAGACGTCCGGCCACCTGGCCAGTGTCGGCACGCTGTTGAAACGAGACTTTGGCCGGAGGGGAAGAGATGGAAGAGATGGCGGATGTAAGGAGAAGGCGAGGCGCCTTTAGATCCACTTGTACCCGCTGATAGAGCGAGATCTTGAGCGACGAAGAGCCTGCATTCACCGAGAGTATGAGGGACATTGCAAAGGAGCACCTTATGTAAGCTGACGTTATTGTTGAACAATGATACCAATCATATCGCTGGACGGCGGCCTCCTATCCTTTGATCCAGCCAGTCTACTGATCTGCCTTTCGGAAATGAATCTTTCTGAACTACACGCCAGAACGTACCCGAGAACACCAGCAACCTAGTGTTCCCGAGTTGCCTCGTGCTGAGGGAACGCTGAGCCAGAGGAAACTCGGTAGAGAAAAGGAAGACGGCGGCGACCTTGACTGCGAATCCGGAAGTAGCGAGTAAGACCCAACAATGACTATATCTGACCCTCTGTGGGATGGCCGTTGTGGCGGTTCCTACGTCCGGCATTGTCAATGCGGACATCGTAGATTAACGGTGCTTGGAACATCTTCTTTCCCGAAATAAACCTATTGAACACGGAACGGACTGTGCTCCTGATGGCTCAAGGATCACTCGCTCGCGAAGGGCTCCGATAGAAACGAAGGCGTGACTGCGCTACTTCTTTGGCCGCACGTCGGAGATCTCGTCCAAAGTTGGTGTTTCGTGGACGAGCACTCGGAGACGCAAAACTTGGTTCCGGTGTATCAAGATAGGTGCATGGACCCGGGTCGCGAGAACCCTATCGGTTCACAAGAACCCATCACTAGTGCCACCGAATAGTACGCCCGAGGAGAGCGCAAACAAGAACTGCGGGCAACCCGCAGCCGTCGCGGCGGCAAGGATGGAGATCTGAACGAACCGCCCAGATGTTCGTCTGGGGTGACGGTCCAAGTCAGATTGGCTGGAACGGCGTCAGATCTTGGGACGTTATTCACCGCGAACATGTCCCATTCGAATGGGAGAGTCCTCCAAGCTCTGATTAGTGGTCGATGGCCGTACGGGGTGTTTCATGTTTCAGAAACGAGGCGACCCGTCCCAGTAGTATCAGCAACGTACTCGGGCCGATGGTTGTCCCGACGTCCAGGCCACGTCGAGTGTCATTGATCTGGTGGAACAGCGGAACCCGCGACTCTCGAAAGTCTAACCACCGAGCATGACCCCAAAGTCGTCGCTCGGACGAACGACTCGAGCGCTCTGCAGGCAATCCACTTGTGGCGATCATCTGGGCCCCCCGGCCGAGATTCTGACGGCGAGAGCGGACAGGTGTCAGATCACAACTAGCATTGAGAATGTCCCGCCACATCTCTGTCTGTATCTCGAGCGTGCGTGATCGCTTCCATCTTGCTCCGTCGTCTGGCCTGTAAGCGGACGTCTCGCCGGCGGATTCCTCCACGACGTGACTCTTCGCCCCGGTACCGGGCTCGGCGTGATAGAAACGTGGGACCTGATGCCTGACTTTCCGCAATGGTAAACGTTCTCGGCCCTGCTTCCAAACGGAGGCTCTAACGGTCCACCCGCGCATTTCATAGGCGATTGGGTGACCCTGGAGACATGATGGGATGATCTTCAGGCGTACCTGAAAGCGACCCTGATTCATGAATATCTGCATGAAATTCATTCGGGCCCGATTATTCAGGGACATGGACAACCAGATCTACTTTCGAATCTATCTCTCGCAAACGCTTGGCCACGACAAGAACGGACGGAAGCCTAGCCAATCAACTATTCTCAATGTCGTTCCCCGAACGGCGGAAGTACCTTGATCAGGGAGGACCGTCCCATCAACAGGGTTCATAACCGTCACTGCCAGTGATGTAACAAGGCCGAGAGACCGTCACCGTCGTCTTGATGTTTGATCATCACGATATCATACTCAGACCTGTGCTCGTTAGGTCCGACCACGAGCCTGCAACGAGGAGTTCCAAAGTTCCCTGCTACCATTAGATTAGAAGCGTGACCATCCAACTAGGAGTACAGAGCCGTGAAATAGAACGAAAAAGAGTATGTAATAAATAACTAAATGGTCTACGCTAGTCCGGTGTGAGCCCGAAACGGTCCAAACTTGCGGCATCATCTGCTCAAAGCCCGTGGAGATAAGGTCACCGGTAACTTGCCCTTTGTTGCCACAAAATAATCCTTGAGATCACGATCCCAGGATTCGGCGACGTATCCGTCTGCAAATCGGAAATTCAAGCGCTGCATCATCGCACAGACGACAGTCCGCATCTCTTGATACGCAAGATTTTTCCCGACGCAGTTGGCGGGCCCAAACGAGAATGGAATGAAAGCCGCCGGATTATGTCTGAAAGGAGCCTTGTCCTGGCCATTTGGGTCCGGATATCCCAAGGCATTCCTCTCCTCGGCAGAGAGCCATCGCTCCGGCCAAAATGTGTTGGGCATCGGGGAGAAATAGCGAGGGTCACGGTGGAGAGAATAGGCGTGAACAAAGACATTCGTTCCCTCCGGAACGAAGCTGGAAATTAATGAGCGAGGAGTATGGAAATAAACGTCGTTCGAACACCTACCACGTTCCGACCGACTTTCCTCCGCTGCTTTTCGTCGCGCCACGCTGACTCCCGCTAAGAACTGGCGGAAACAATCGAAGCGTCTCGTTACTGGAACGGTGTCGTATCGACCATGCAAAACGTTGAGAAATGCGGAATGACTCACATTACAGCATTGAGATAGTTCATATGCGGGTGGTGTACGGTGGATAGCGCATCGTCGCCAGGAGGGTAATAGCGATCAACCTCCGCTTGGAGTCTGCGGTAGGCGGTGGGGTGCGTCAACAGCGCCCAAAATAAACTGCTGAGCGTCGTCGCGGTGGTGTCCGATCCTGCGACTATGGCAAGAACACCGTCGGAAGCGACCTCTGCAAATGTGGGAGGTGACCGTTCGACCCCCGCTTCATCGATCTGAGATGCCGTGGACGGTCTCTGTCTCAGACATGGCGAGGATGATGCTACAAGAACCACCTACCAAGTGGTGGAACAGATCCTTTGACTGAGGACCTTGGGACCGTCTTAGCAATGCACGCTCCTGACAGAAGGAGCGAAATTTCTTCAAGTCTGCGCCGAGCCGAGGCAGTCTAACATAGTATTTCCCCAACCAAGGAAGATGTGTCAGGACCAAAGCGAGTCTGAAATCCCAACTGGTTGGCTGCTCGAGTCAACGACAGGATGGACGGAACGCACGGTAGTCCGCTTTCTAGCAGGTGCCAAGTTTTGTCCTTGTCGCCATCGCGCAGCATGTCTGAGCCTCCACCAAATCTGTGGGCGAGGTTGAGATGAAAGTGATGCGGATGGCGAGGAACGACTTACGCCATATCACTCATAAAGTCGAATCTAGCGTTTGACGCCTTATTAGGGTTTGAGTCGGAAAGAGCGGTGAGAAAGCTCACGTAAAGTGACTGATCCACTGAGCCAAGTTGACGGGTCGTTCTTGTTGCTCGAGGGAGGTGACAAGCTCGTGGACTCTCTTTCCAAGAATTTCCTCGTAACCTTTGAGCGCAGCCGAACTGAAGCCTCTGGCCCATGGCTTCCGGCGACGTGCGTGCTCGGCGGGATCCCGCAAGGATATCAATGCCCTGATGTTCGATTGCTCTGCCATGCGGCCGTCCCAATCTGAGAGGGATGAGCTCCAGCGGTTGAGAAGACAAGGAAGGTGATCGTACGTGGTCCTTTTGGGAGACCAAAGTAACCCATCAAGGGGGAGATCGCATCCACGTTGCGAAACGACAGCTCGTTGGGACCTACGTTTTCACGGTCGGAGGGAGGGCAAAAACGGACGGGGTGAGATGGCCTACCGATTCTTACGACGTCGCCATACTTTTGGTGCAGTTCGTGATAATACTTGTGCTGTTTTCCGCCAGAGGACACCCAAGCCATCCAGAACTTGGAGATGCGACACGGGATGGGACCTGGATAGTTTGCGAGGGGATGGAAGGGTGAGAGTCGATAAGCGAGTACGGAGACGAGGATGGTGGAATAATAGAGCAAGAAAGTGCATGCGACGACGGGAATGGCGGAAGGGAAGGAGAAGGAGGGCGGGCGGGCGAGGACGGCTGGGACGGCGAGGAGGAGGACGAGATGAGAGAGAGGGTTCACGGGCTCGTAACGATTGAAGACGAGATGGCAAGCCTTTGGGGGAAGTCAGGGGGATATGTGAGAGAGAAAGGGAAAGTGCGCACGATGCCGGCGACGAGGGTGAGGACGGAGGGGTCGATGGCAGAAAGAGGGGGCATGGCAGTCTGTCGGGATGATGGGCAGAGAAACGGAAGGAGGGGGTGGTTATAAATGCCACCGTAGAGACGCTCACGGATTCGGAAGTCGGAGCAAGGTAGGATCGACTTTCCGACAATCTGGCGGGGTGGGGCTTTATTTATTTATTTTCTGGGGGCATGAAGATCTCCGGTTGAGATGGTGAGATGTGTCTGCCGGGAAAGGACGAGGAGAGGAAGTGGGGGCCATCGAATGTGGAGGGGGGGCCCATGACAAAGAAAGAGGGAAATATCGGCTAGGCGGGACGGTATTAGGCAAGCGAAGCCGCGGTGACGGTAACACAAGTGCCGAGCTGAATGCAAACCTGAGGTGAGCGATGTCCGTGGACTTAAGTTAATGGACGGGAGAGGAAGGACCGCGTGTGCATGTGGCACCGAAAGCGGTGTCGGAACAACGCCAGCTGTTGTGGATCCTTCGTACAGCGAAAATACGCGAGGAGAGAAGGAATCGTGGCAGGAAGACGCTCGCCGATCGCGGTCCTCGTCGCGGTCGGGTGTGGCGAACGAGAACGCGGTCTCGGTATGTACGACAGATACCAAAAAAGGAGTTTCCTTTTTGGATCACTCACTCAGGGACGATGCCGTATCGCGGCAGATTATCGTGTCTCTGATCGTGACTGGCCATCGAGAGACAAGGCGAACGATCTCATCGCCGAGGAGCGAACAAACGCGGGCCGCGACGTGTCTTGGCTTGGGCCAGAGACGATCCTTCAGATGTCAGCCAGCGTTTCGACCCGCGGACGTCGACGTTGCGTATGTTTTCTTCCGGGGTCCATCAAACCGAGAGCAGGCCAGTCACGAACCCTAAATTAACGGATATGGTAGCATTTCCGACCTCGTGCTGGGGAGATCTAGCCAGGAAGCTCGACGACTGGCACGGCAAACCAATCCTGCGATTGGTTTGATTTGCGCGTCGATACGGTGGTTAGAAATGACGCACGCAGCATACCACGTCAGCACCGTCGACGTCGGAAATGTCCGTCAGGACACGACCACTCCGGCGCCAGCGACCTTCACTCCTTCCCTCGCCCGGTCCTCTGCAGTGCGCCGCGCGCGGTGGGCGGACTCGAAACTCCGCGGTCATACGCATTATGTAATCAGTCATGTGCCCCAATCTTCGCACGATTCCTCCCCGCGCTCCTCTCTCTCTTCACGACCATCATGTTCCCCATCCGCCACTTTCCCCGCCTCCCTCCTCTCCTCCGCCCTTTCCACTCCCCCTTTGTCGCCCTCAACGCCGCAAAAAATCTCAACGCTCCCTCCTCCCCCGCCACCGTATACGAAAAGCAGCACGACAGCTCCCCAGAGCCCCACCTCTCTTCCTCAGGAACCCGCACATACGTCGTCTCAGAACCCGACCCATCCAATACCCCATATCAGGTTCCTTCCGGCGCTTATCCCACCTCCGCGTCATATCTCGCGTCCGCACATACCCCCGAGGGGTCCTCCTCGCTCCATCCTCGTCCTGCACCCCACAAAGAACCTGCCGTTGGCCAAAGTGCGGATCCAAGGAACACCGCGGCCCCCGGAGAGGTCAGTCTCATGGAAGCAGCGAACACCAATCCAGGCAAGTTCTGAACTGTCCACCAACCTTGCGTAGGGAGAAAATAACAGAGGCTAGATCAGAACAAGCTTCGCTGACATGTCTAGACGTTGCCCATGTCGTGTTTTATCTTGTCATGTCTTGTACGATTAGGCAGAATCACCATCACCCCGCTTTCTCATCTTGTCCATTCGTATCCGCCTTGCTATACACATTGTATGTCGTTCATCCTCCAACCAAGACTTGGTCTTTCGAAAAACAAATAAAAAGTCGATTATCTTCCGTCGGTGCGCAGGGATCGCACCTTGAAAGCAAGAATAAAGTAGACATACGCAATACACAAACACCGCGATATAGACAAGGAATCAACTCCACTCGCATGGCTCATAATGAATGGAATCGCAAGTATGCAGAGGATAATGCCATGTAGCGACCGTCGAGGGTATATGCAGTTGAAGATATCGTCGACCTGCGAGAAAAAACGACATGGTTCCCGTGATCAAGTTCAGCAAGGTAGATGAGCATGTATAATAGCAATAGCAAGTAGATCCTGCGCTCGTCGTGCGCTACTTCGTCCTGTGATCCTCACGTTCAGTCGGGCAGACACCACCTTGCACACGCCAACAGCTCACCCAAGGTCCCAAAAGAAAGCGCGGCCTGCGCATGAAACTCAACCAATGGATCAACCACAAGTGATTCATGCCCTGCAGCAGAATAGGCCGGAAAAAATGCCTCTTTTCTTCGGGTGTCGGTCGTCCTCCAAATCTTCGCCTCCCTGCATCTGGCTCCCGAACACGGCCATGCGTGCGTGCGTCCCGTCACGAAGAACCGTACCACCAGTGGTGTCCTCCCGCGAATTAGTCACCTGCTTGCCACCGTGGGCTTGAACCCCGTAAAGGAAGGAATCGGACCCCTCGGTGCGTCCACCATGGCCACCGTTCATTCCCATCGCCACCTGCGCTGGCGGCGCCGGGGAAACCCTTCCATATCCATTCGTCCGATAACCCGTCGGAGTGGGAACAGTGGCATAAGGATGAGGTGAAAGTCCGGGACTATCCCGCGGAGTCTGGCTCACTCGTCTATTGACAGCGGCCGTAGCTTGCGCGTTGGCATCGCCGCGGGTCATCGAATCTCGTGTCCCATGGCCTTCGCGAGTTCCAGGTCGTCGAGAACTCTTGTGGTGAGCAGGTGTTGGACTAAGAACCAGCGGTGTTGATGGCGACGATGGATCAGCCGCCACCGCTCGAGGGCGCCGATTGCCATCCCGATGACGAGGTGTATGTGGGGCATTGGCGGTTGCGGATGCGTGTGCCTGTGCCAGTAACGAGGAAGGTGTCTGTCCAAAATACAAATATTATGTAAAGGTGTACGAAGGAGAGCGAATCACACACATTACTTGCTTCCCATCCCTTGCCGTTGTTCAGCAGCATCCAATCGTAGACGCCATCGTCCTGCTCTCCGATATTCTTAAGAACCTTGGCGAATAGCTCGCGAAGGAAGTCGTAGTCAGGAGACTCTTCGAATCCCAGCTTTCGCACATAGTTCATATAAATGGCAAACTCCTCTGCAAAGAATAAGAATAGGCACAATACGCAGAGACGGCCACCATCGCCAAACATTAATTGCGATGACATTGGATCCTCTGAGAACAAACGTACCCGGAAAGCCCTCACACAACTCCGATATTACGGTGGTCTGCTTCTTCTCCCCAATCTTCTCATACTTTTGCTTGTTGGTCGCAGCCCTGAGCCCTTGCCAAGGAAGGCCGCCCCGAAGAAAGTACATGAACACATGACCCAGTGACTCCAAGTCATCTCTCCGAGATTGTTCGCGGCCGAGATGAGTATTGATTGACATGTACCGGGCTGTGCCGGAGAGACTTTTGCGTTCGCGGTAAGGAATATGAACTTTAGTCTTTGGATCTCGGTAGTGTTTCGCCATGCCAAAATCTAGATGACACGAAAGTCAGGTTACCATGTCCTACGATCCAGCTGAAAGGATATCTGCCGAGATGCCCATCATTGCGACGAGATCCGGGCACGAGGGACGACAAATCTTAGCAAGCGAAGAAAACACGCGTACCGATGATATGAATAATGTTGGCGGTTTTCGTGCTGGGGACGCCAACAAGAAAGTTGTCGGGCTTGATATCTCGATAAATGAGCGACTTGTCGTGGACCGACTGAATGCGGGTGATCTAGGGTGGGGGTCAGACCATCGAAAAGCCCACGTAATCCAATGTTAATCGACACAAGATGGGACGTTTCGTTCCTATGCCATGATAGGAACGCTCGGCAAGTGCGCGTACAGATTTTAAAAAACAGCGTTGGGTTCACACACCATTTGCTTTGCTGCCATGCATACCGTTTTGATGGTGAACTTGCGTCCACACATGTCGAAGAGGTCCTCAAGGTTGGGACCGAGCAGATCGATTACAAGAACATTATGGAGTCCTTCTTGCCCGAAATGGTGGACTTGAGGAACGCCCACTGGAAACCACAGCTTGAACGATGGATTATCGAGGAGCGGATGAAATATACACACATGTACCGTTGAGTGTTCTATAGGATCGAAACTCATCCCGTAATTGGGGGGCATCGGATTTTCGTGGCTCCTTTGAAACAGCGACCGGTTACATCGTCGTCTCCCCGGAAAACGTCGACTTACGAATTTGATTGCAACGGGCTGGTTTGTGAGAAGTTTGGTGCCTAACAAGGCGAAGGGGTGAGTTCAGGACGATGATCGTGAGAAGACAAGGTAAGGAGAATTGTGCATCGAGGAGGCGTTGATGGCTCGAAATTGACGCCTGTATATTATAACCTAGGTAGACCACTGCATTTGCAGCGGACGACAAGCAGCCATCACTGCCTTGATGAACTCAAGCGCCTTGGCTTGCTCTCAGGTACACAGCCAGTCGCCGGCCGAGCTCGCCTGGAAGAGTGGAAAACGACACGTTGTATTGGGTAGACGGACCTTCGAATACGACGCCAAAGGAGCCTTCCCCGATTTTCTTGCCGACGCGAAAGTGGTTGCCAACGATGCCATTCGACGTGGTGGACTGAGAGTGATGCCCCGAAGACGAGGCTATAACGTGAGGAGTCGTCATGTATGAATAAGATTTGAAGGACACCAGTCCGAGGGAAGGCTGAAGGAGAGGATGCGGGATGGACTGGAGGTGAGCGAAGAGAGCGTCTATACGATGGTAGCGAAAAGAGTGTCCCAACAGCGGACTTTGAATTGCCTGCGGTGGGTGGCCGACACGTTCCTCAGCCAGCCAGGCGGCGTCCGTCGCAGCCTCGACGCTCCCCGTCCTCGTCCTCGTCCGTCCCGCGTTCGTGCGCCTCTTTCCAGCGCCAACTCGTTCTCTCCTCGTTTCTTTTTTTTTCCTGTCAATGAATCTCGACCGGTCCGGAGCAACAACGCACGTTTCAATGGCGTGCGCTAGCTGCCACCCGCGTAACTGAGGAGCTGTCCATGTATCTCCATAAGCTCATGTCTGGAAAACGAGAATCTCGTGTGCGGCAGCCGTGAGGGACCACACAGCTTCTTTCCTCTGCAAGACAAGTTTATGTAGTACGACCGTCTTGGTGGACTTTGCTTCACCACCCGAGAGACCTCGAACATCCCGACGCTCGCACCAAGACGGAACACGTCGCATCCGATCTACCCAACGCCCAGACTTTGCACATTCAAATGGAGCGCAGGGAGCGTTAACAACGACGTCGCTACCTCGGGACGGGTTTGTTTGTTTGTTGTCGGTCGCTGCGTATCGAGATTTTTCGGTTGTCGCGCAACAGTCGATAGATCTAGTCGTCCAATCAGAACGTGGATTTTGGTCACGTGACCACCCGGTCCGGCTATGGATCGTGACGCGCCGAAACGATCTCCCGCTAGCCGGTCCATCAGAAATGATGAACGTTCCTTGCAGGCACAACACCATGAAAGTCCCAATTCGGTCGTATAAGACCATCCGACCGCGTGCTCGATTAGTGCTTATCGCGGTCCTTCCCTTTCGTCCACCAGCATGTCAGGACTGTCCAGAGTCTCCCTCATCTTTGCGTGCGTCTCCTTCTTTCTCCACGGTTCATGTTCAATCCGCTCATTGCTCTTTGACAGCTGCGGGACAGCCTTGTTTTCCGATGGTGCCCACTTCGCTTCCTGCCATGTCGCATACATTCAACTCTTTCACTGCCAGGTTACTCCAACAATGTCATTGGAATGGGTACGCTCTTTTCTTCCGTCATCTTCCCGATCCCAACAGCGCTTCCACAGTCGATACACGTGAGACATTGGTCCACATCCATTCAACTCATCCCTCCTCATCTCCTTCGCAGTCCTGGTCCGGATCTACGGTGCCAAAGCATTGGCCGCGCACAACTACAGTAGCACTCTCTCCAGTATCACATTTGCAGGTCCGCCCTTCTCTCTCTCTCTTCTCTCTTTCGATGTTCTGACTGTCACCATCAGGCACGTTGGTAGGTATGTTGACCTTTGGATGGATATCCGACAAAATCGGCCGTAAAGCTGGCATGGTCAGAACTAGTCCAAAACCATCGTCACACTCAATCAACGACCCGTTTCAGATGACCGCAACTGGTATCGTCGCTATTTTCGCCGGCTTATCCGCCGCTTCTTCCGGTGCGAATGGCAGTTTTGGTGGAATGATCGCCATGCTCTCCGCTTGCCGGTAAATTACTTCGTTAACGATCATCCCCTCATCCCATGACCGCAATCCATAGCTTCCTATTAGGCATCGGAATCGGCGCAGAATACCCTTGTGGTTCCGTCTCCGCCTCGGAACAGACAGAGGAAGAGGGCATTGCGAAGAATGCTCAGCATCGGTGGTTGGCACTCGCAACTAGTATGCACTTCCCGCTCCAACCCCTTGCTTCCCGTCCTAACGATCTACAGACACCATGATCGACTTTGGTTTTGTAATCGGCGCTTTTGTGCCCCTGGTTTTGTACTGGATGTAGGTTGCTTCATGCGTTGGAGTGAAGCTCAAATTCACGTTCTCCAAAGCTTCGGGGAGCATCACCTCCGAGCTGTATGGCGTCTATCTCTCGGTTTAGGTGTTGTCCCCGCTGTCGCCGTATTTTTATGGCGTCTGCGCATGACAGAGCCAACAAGCTACAAGAAGAACTCGATGAAATCCGTGCGGATTCCCTACTATCTCGTCATCAAGCGCTACTGGAAAGGTCTTTTCGGTATCTCCTTGGCTTGGTAAGCTGGCGAATCTATCTCAGGTTCGATTACCATGCACTGACCCTCATGTAATATAGGTTCATCTATGACTTTATTACGTGCGTAACCTTCGATTAATCCTTGACTGCGATCCTAACGCGCAACGTACAGTTACCCAGTGAGATCGCCATCATTCTTCTTTTCTCCACACCTAAACTATACTTAGTTTGGTCTCTTCTCTTCGACAATCACCAGCACGTAAGCTGTACCCAGCCTTTGACGGAAAACGATGGACTGACGAGCTGTACAGCGTTGTGGGTAATTCCACTTCTCTGTCCGTTATCTTTGGGTGGAGTGTTGTGATCAAGTCCGCTTTCTCTCTCTCGTCCTACATCCTGTTTCTCACACTCCTTTAGTCTTTTCTATATTCCGGGTTCGATCTATTCCATGAACTCTGGCTTACCTTTTTTAACAAAACTTCCAGGAACTATCATCGGCGCGTTTGTCGTCGACTACTTGGGGCCCAAGAACACGATGGTAATGTCATTGCAAATCTTGACAACATGATCGTGAAACTATTAACACAACGTCAGATCTCTGGTTTACTTGCCCAGGCAGTTATTGGCTTCATCATGAGTGGTCTGTACACTCGCATAGTGCGACACGTTGGTGCCTTTGCGGTAAGTCGTGGACTATAACGCGAACTAAATTAACCTGTCTCGTACCGATTACAGGTGGTATACGGTATCTTTCTGAGTTTCGGAGAATTCGGTGAGCAACCTCGTGTCTCCCTTGAGTGTTATTTTCTCAAATGTCTAGGCCCTGGAAACTGTCTTGGTATTCTTGCTTCCAAGACCTCACCCACCGCAGTTCGTGGTCAATACTATGGTGTCGCTGCGGCAGTCGGAAAAGTCGGCGCATTTGTTGGCACATATTGTATGTGAATGTAATGTTTGTGGATTGGATGATGATTGGCTAATCAAAGCTTTCGTTGGTAGGCTGGAAGTCGATTGTTTCTGGTGGGTATCCGTGGACTCGTTTAGTACTAGAGCTTACATGCTGCACAGATTTCGGTGGTCCCAGTTCGATCAAGGGAACAACGGGTCCCTTCTGGATCGGTAGCGGTCTTGCAGTTCTTAGCGCCATAATTGTGTTCCTCTTTGTCAAGCCCCTCACTCACGACGGTATGGCAGCGGAAGATGCGGCGGTACGTGACCTACCCACCTTCCTCGCGGACAGTTTGTCATGACATTTGAACTACAGTTCCGCTTGTACTTGGAGGAGAACGGATTTGACACTTCTCTGATGGGCATGCGAGACTCGGATAGTTCATCTGATTACTCTCGTGATGAGAAAAATGATGGGACGACCACTGCATAATGATGGAGTCACGACGCATGCTATATTTGTTAACGAACGAATCAATGACATCTTTAATTGTGTATCTTAAACATTGACTGACATTGGATCCATCTCTCGAAAATTGGGGAGCATCGATGATTTGCCCTTTCCCCCCAACGTTGCTGCTATATGCACCAAAATTAAACGACCGCAACAAACTGTTCGCCGTCTACTTCCCATTACATCCAAGTCATTCGCCCAGACAAGACTCAGGTGACGTGAAACACCCATTCTACTCTTCAAAGTTGTTATTGCTAAGAACGAATCCGAGGCTTTCTGCGAGGTGCCGGCGTTGTCGGTTGTCTCACAGACGCGTACTACTGGTATACGGACCAATGGACCATCAAGAAGCTCCGGCTACGTTCCGAGCTGTCATTGCACAGTAGAATTGGATTGTAAAGGCCAGCCTATCACTAAACCTACACGACGCCGACGAAAGCATCCAAATAGAATATTGCTGAAAGGAAAGGAAAAACACCAACACATAAGAACGAAGATAATGGATCGTGGAAAGTACCTAGTCCGAGTCAGCTCTCAAAGCCTATCTCGCACCTAGCCAGTGCATGGCAGCTCTCCACACGACGAATGGTATTGGCAGCACGAAGCCAGACGGTGGTTCTTTCTTGAGGGTACGTTCTTGGGCCGCAGCTCTTGCAAGCTCCGCCTCGCGTCGTGCTTTTGCAAGCTCTTCTTGCAACTGGGCATTCTTCTGACGTTCCATGACCTCTCGTTCCGCTGTCTCTGCCTGTAGCCGTCTCCGATAATCATCAGCCTCTGCAACTCGTCTATGAAGTTCTGCCAGTTCCCCCTCCATTTTCTTCCTGCGACCGTGCTCTTCCGCCAACCTAGCTTTCTCCTGGGCCTCGAACGCCAACGCACTGGATAGCTCTGCAGCACGCTTTGCCTCCGCGGCTCGACGTTCCTTTTCGGTTAGCTGTTCTTCCATCGCCTTGCGAACTCTAGCAACTTCGTCCTCGAGCTGCTTTTTGAACGCTTCCTCTCGCAGCTTAGCTTGTCGACGCTCTTCCTCAAGTCTTGCTAGAGCGGCTTCTCGAGTTTTCCTCGCCGCTTCTGCCTCACTCTGGGCATGCTCTGCTTCGGGAGCCGAGTCCCTTTCCTTGTGTTGGCGCGCAAGTTCCTCTTGAAGGCCCAGCCTGCGCTGTTCTTCCTCTAGCAGCCTGAGGCGATGCAATTCTTCTAGCTGTCGAATACGAGCTTCTTCTGCTTTTCGTCGAGCCTGTGCCTCCTGCTCTTTCTTGGCGTGAGTTTCTTCCAAAGTCCGACGCACGCGCTCCGTCTCCTCCAGGATTTGTCTCTCATATCTCTCCCTTTCGCACTGCAGAGCCTGGTCTTGTTGTTCGAGGAGGAGGGCGTGAGCTTCTGCTTGGGCCTGGCTTGCAGAAGCAGCTTCACGTTGTTCAGCGGCAATCCTCTCCACCTCCTGTCGAGCTTTCGTAATCTCGTCCTGCAAGCGAGCTCTTTCGTGATCCGCCGCCGCCAGTCTAACCTTTTCTTCTTCCTCCTTGACTTTCGCCTGGCGCTGGAGTTCGGCTTCAAGCACAAGAGCCCGTTCGTGCTCTACCCTAACCTTCTCCTCTTGCTCTGCCTCCAGCCGTTTTCTCTCGGCCTCTGCTCGAAGCATCTCGTTTTGCAGAGAACGTAGGTGGTCTTGGTGCCGCGCTTCGGCGAGCTCATGGGCCTTGCGCTCTTCTTCAAGCAAACGGGCCTTTCGCTCTTCCGCTTGCTTCTTCTCGTTGAGCAACTCGGTTTCACGTCGTGCATGTTCGACTTGCGATATCTCGACTTCTTTGCGAGCCTGGAGGACCTGTCCCTGCAGTTCCTCGAGCTCTAGCACGCGGCGACGATTTTCGTCCTCCATCTCTGCGATCCTAGATTCGAGTCGCACTTTCTCTGCAATGAACTCTGCCGCCATATGCTCCGAGTCGCGTTGTATACGCCCGATCTCCTCCCGTTTTCTGTCAACTTCTTCCTGGAGTTCCAATCTGGTCTCCTCGTCTTTGGAGCGCATGGCAGCCTCCATCTCCTGACGGAGCTTCTTGAGCTCTTCATCGTGACGGTCAGCTTGTTCCTTCAAGGCGCGGGTGAGTTCAGCCCCGGCGGCGGTATGGGCTAAATCCTTTCGTTCGTTCACGAGCTCGTGCTGGATAAGAAGCGTAGCAGCCTGGTTGTTGGTCAAATGGCGAAGGATGGAGAGGGCAGATGGCTGGGTGCCGCTATGGCGGAGTAGTCGCGCGCCTTTTTCAAGGACTGGCTTGAAGAACTTGTCGTTGTTTGCAAGTTCTTGCTCGCGTGACTCGCCGACCTTGGGGTCGACGTTGGACCACATGTTGGTCACAATGAGGACGTTTCGAAGGGTGCTATCTCCGCAGAGTTCGCGGAAGATGCGAAAGTTGCGCTTCGATGTGCCGCCCATCCTGACATCGGAGATCCGATGCATGTAGATGATGCCAGCGAGCTTGGCGCCTTGCTCGTAGCTGTACACGGCGGACATCAAGGTCGTTCCGTAGTCCCGATACAGGAGAGCGACTTACGTGTTGGACAAGTACGCTGCGATGGAAGAGAGGATGTCTGTATCGCTGCGTGTCGTGTCGTCGAATCCGGGGGTGTCGATCAAGGTGACGATGCGCCCGTTGAGGAGGAACGGTCTGGACGTTCGTACTTCGGACGTACAGCTCTCCAGGCCACGGCCAACAGGCAAGTTGGACCCGCTGGCAAGATTGATAAACTGCCAGACTCGACGATCAGCGGCAAGTCACGCCAAGCTCAGAGCGACATACGGTCGATT
The DNA here is from genome assembly GCA_038088955.1 of Neotropicomus parvogracilis. Taxonomy (NCBI): domain Eukaryota; kingdom Fungi; phylum Basidiomycota; class Agaricomycetes; order Boletales; family Boletaceae; genus Neotropicomus; species Neotropicomus parvogracilis. The sequence continues at coordinate 16,708 of JBBPJX010000111.1, forward strand.
TACCACTTCCAGTGGCTCCCATGACCCTGTGAACGTCGATTTAGAGAACGACGAGTCGGAGAGAGGACCAGGACCGTACGCAATTCTGATCTCTTTTCCGCGAAGAGCCATGCTGGTCAGTCAAAGTTAGAGAAAGGTTGAGAACGGGTGAGTTCGGTCTGGAGGGCATCCTTATATCCCCCACAAGTGCCCAGAACGAGTGTCCCGTCCGCACTGCTTCACGACGTCGACCGGTGAGCACATGTTTGGCGGCACCCTGTACGGCGGTGGGGCGTTTCGCTGATCGGTTATTAGACGGCCACGACGAATCCTGCAGTTACCCCTGAATATTCGGGGATTTCGACAAGCTAAGCAATGAGTTGCGCCGACAACCAATACCCCGTTACACGCCGTGAGCTTTGACGACATTGGATTGGTGGGATCTAGCATGTGGCCATGCACATCCAGATCTCAAACCACAAACGTCCAACAATACACGACACGAGAAGTGCTTTACTGTTAAAAAAAGGACGGGAATGTGACGAGCCAGCTCGCAAATACTACATAACGCGGCGATGCGAATCACCCTTCCTTCACCTGCAGTATCTCCTCAATCCTGCGTAATTCAGCCTGATAGTCTGACGCGAGCCGAGCTGCCTGGCTCTGCGCCTTTTGCAACTCGGCTTCCACCTTGTGCATTTCCTCCTGCAGCTCTCTTCGCGTTTCCTCATCCCGGCTTCGCTCGGCGTCAGCCATCTCCTCCTTGAGAGCTTCTAGCTCCTTCTGATGCCGCGCAGAGAGGTCCGACATTTCCCTATCAAGCTGCTTATGTGCGGCTGTCTGGGTGATATCCATGCCTTCTCCCAACTCTCGCTGTATTTGGAGTACCACAGGCTCCTTGTCGATCAAGTTCTGGACGATTTGGTGAGCGGACTGTTTCGTGTTATGATGCCGCAGCATCTTCGCATGCTTGTCAAGGATTGGCTTGAAGAAGATGTCTTTGGTAGCGAGTTCTTGCTCTCGGGCATTTCCATCTTCCGCGGTGACTGTGCCCCACATATTGGTGACGATGATCACGTTGGGGTAAGCTTCTTCGCCGCAGAGTTCCTGGAACATTCTGAAATCGCGCCGAGCCGAACCCCCGACCCTCAGGTCGGAGATTCTCTGCATGTAGATGACTCCGGCAAGACGTGCGCCTTGCTTGTTCCTGTGAAATGTGTCAGCCGGTGGAGGGCGGGACTGGATACAGTCATACGTGGCAACTAGGTAGGCAGCGATGAGCTTCAAAACGTCGGTGTCCGTCGAGGTCGTATCGTCGAATCCGGGCGTATCGATCAAGATGACTTGTTGTCGGCCCACGTAAAAGGGCACTGACGTCTGTACTTCGTTGGTGCAACTTTCCAAGCCAGAACCTTCTCGAAGGCCCGACTCGGACGCCAGGTTGATGAACTGAAATCAAGTCATGAGCAGAGCAAGCTCATCGAAATCAACAGAGGGACGAACCGTCGTCTTTCCGCTACCAGTAGGTCCCATGACCCTGATGTGACTGATAAGTACAGCTGTAAGAAGGGGACCTCGGGGAGGACAGCGTACGGGATGTAGATGGTTTCGCGGTCTGGAGGGGCAGCTATGGGGGAGATTGGAGGCTTTGGCTCCTCGTCGGCGAACTTGTCGAGTTGCTTGCGTCTAGTGCATGCCAAGAGTTGGCCCATCGCTGGTGAGTTGTGAGGGGAGGATGTGAACGGTGGCCAACGAGATATCCGGTACGGAACTGACGTTTCATACGGCACGTGTTGGCAATGTTGTATCACATCGGGTCACGCGATGGATTCGCCTTGCGTTGAGGGTGCTCAGAAGCGACGTGGCTTCCATTATTCTGGTGGTGCTGTTGCTGTGATTCTGCAATTCATGTTGGTTGGCGAACACGCGTTTGTGCCGTGGATGTAGAGCGAAACCGACCACCAGAGGAATGCGATGACTCGTGGCGAAATTCTGAACTGAATTATTAGAACGGCTTGAGAGAGCGACATGTTCGAAAAAGAAAGGAAGACCAGGGTTGATTGAAGAAGAGAAGGATGGTCCGCGAACGTTCGCTGATAAGAGCGCGGAAAGTTCCAAGGTCGTCCTGGCAGAACGATCGCTGAGAATGCGTCGTCTGGCGGTTTCGAAAAAGGCTTCTCCTTGAAGGCGGGCGCCGAAATTGGATCGTACTATCGGCTACCACTTGCTCGCCTTTTCTGCGCGCCCGCCAGCTCACTGGCAGAGAGACTCTCAGAGCGGACGTCTGGTCGTCGACGCTGGGCGAGACGACGAACTTGGCGTGTGATCACTAGCACCGAAAAAGAAAAAAAGAAAAAAAAAAGTGGTCTGATGTGAACACCCTCCGCGCGCTATATAAGTTGTGCGGGTCCCGTCTCTTTCCTCGTCATGGACCTCGTTCTGCGCGTCGCCGACGAGTATATTCTAGACGGGATATGGGCTCGTCTCGTCCCTCCCGACGACCCTCTCGCCGACTACCCCTCCTTGTCCTTCCTCGACCGCAATTCATCAACGACGGTCCTCCGACCGCAGTCCGCGTGGCCACGAGATCATGTTCCCAGACAACTGCTCTCCTTGATTGTTGTCACCTTGATTGGTATCCACATCCTCTACTTCGTCTTCGCTGGTCTTTCCTTCCAGTTCATATTCAACCACGACATGATGCGACATCCGCGATTTCTCAAGAACCAGATTAGACACGAGATTTTAACCAGTCTCAAAGCGTTCCCTGGGATGACCCTCTTGACCCTCCCCTGGTTCCAGGCTGAGGTCATGGGCTATTCCAAATTGTACGACGACGTGTCCGAATATGGGTGGCTTTACTTGGTCTTCTCCGTTCCCTTGTACGTATCCTTTTCATCGGTCGTCACTCACGTTCACGCCGTCCAGCTTCTTGGTCTTCACCGACTATCTCGTATACTGGGTCCATCGTATCCTACACCATCCCGTGCTATACAAAACCTTCCATAAGCCTCATCACAAGTGGATCAGTAGGTCGTCTCGCTTCTCCGTGTTCCCGTCCGCCGACGACCTTTTTCAGTTCCTACCCCTTTCGCATCCCACGCATTCCATCCTGTCGACGGATACTTGCAGTCCGTGCCATATCATATCTTCATATTCTTGTTCCCCCTTCACCGGTGGTTGTACTTGGGTCTCTTTGTATTCGTCAATTTTTGGAGTATATTGGTATGATGCCTTTTCTGTACCTCTGACGTCTCATCCAACGTATCCGCCGTATAGATCCACGACTCCGATATGATTACCGGCCATCCGCTCGAACACGTCATCAACGGTCCCGCACATCACACCCTCCATCATCTTTACTTCACAGTTAATTACGGTCAGGTACCACAGCCCATTTCGATTGCACAAATTCTGGCCGCTAATCTCCTATCGATAGTACTTCACGTGGGCAGATCGTGCGGGCGGCTCGTATCGCCAACCAGAATCACAGCTCGACCCATTGTTGGAAGTTCGAAAAGAAAAGACTCTATGAGTTCTCCGTTTGAAGCATCGTATCGCGCATAGATTGATCTCAACTACATCTACTCGAAGCTACTAATTTGTGACCATTATCCATCCACACTTTACAAGGTATTCAATAGTTTTGGTCAGAATTGCATGTAGATCGACGAGATGACCTCGTTTGCAGCCATGTAACGTGCGATCTCGCCAGCGTTAGCGTTGGGTGTCCACTTTTTCTACACGACAACAGCTAGCTGGGGCTACATACGTACGGAGTGGCCTTAGCGTGAGAAGATTCGAGCGCTGTCTCCCTCCTACGCTCCATGTCTTTCTTTGTTACAGCCCCAGCGTCCACGTCCACGTCCGAAAAGGACATCGAGGTCCCAGAGCCCCCGTCAGACTCCATATCCTCCCTCGCATTTTCTTCTGCCGCCGACTATCTTGCCGTAGGCAGTTGGGACAACAATGTACCACGTAGCTTCGCCGTATCCTGCCAGTCATTGACAACCGTCACAGGTCCGACTGTACGAGGTCGGCGCGGGTGGTCAGACACAGGGAAAGGCGATGTATGGCCATCAGGGACCAGTGCTTAGTGTCTGTTGGAACAAAGTGGGTCTCGTACCACCCCTACCCTTGGAAAGCGTCTCAGTTCCCCCAAGGACGGCAACAAGGTCATCTCGGGTGGTGCAGACAACGTTGCACGCATGTTCGACATCACAAACGGACAAACATCACAAGTCGCGCAGCATGATGCACCAATTAAAGTCGTCAAGTGGATAGAGACACCACAAGGCGGCATTCTGGCCACCGGGAGTTGGGACAAGACACTCAAGGTTTGAGCGCTTCCCCATCGATCGCGAACCCGTCATCAACTCCTTGCGTAGTACTGGGACCTCCGTTCTGCTAGTCCCATTGCCACGGTGCAATTACCTGAGCGTTGCTACACCATGGACGTACAATATCCGCTCCTGGTCGTCGGCACTGCGGAGCGTCATATTCAAATATACAATTTGACAAATCCATCCACACCATACAAAGTCAGTACATGATGTCACACGTTCCAACTCCGTCGTTAATCTCGCCACACTCAGACCATAACATCCCCCCTGAAGTGGCAGACCCGCGTAGTGACTTGCTTCACCAACTCTCCGAGTAGTGGCTTTGCGGTTGGCAGTATTGAAGGTCGTGTGGCAATACAGTATGTCTTTCCGAGGTGGACTTTTCGCGTGGCTGACTCGTCTTCTGTAAGATATGTAGAAGACAAGGATAGCATGTAAGACTTATACGGAGCGTGCAACTACGAATCTGACGTTTCTTGCAGGAATAACTTCTCTTTTAAATGTCACCGCAGAGATCAGACTCCAAACGCAAAAGATCAGTCCTTGGTGTACGCTGTGAATGACATCACGTTTCACCCTGTCCACGGGACTTTCTCTACATGCGGTGCGCTTATCTCACCCACGCTTCAACGTGTTTCACTCATGTTTGTATGAGTAGGCTCTGACGGTACCATTCATTTCTGGGACAAGGACGCGCGCAATCGCCTAAAGAGTATGTTTTGATGTACGACCTGCCGAGACCTGCTCTCACCCATACCTTTGCAGCGTTCGAAGCGGCGCCTGGCTCGATCAGCGCTACGACGTTCAACCGAAACGGCACGATCTTTGCATACGCTATCTCCTACGACTGGTCAAAGGGGCACAGTGGAATGACTCCGGGTCATCCAAATAAACTCATGTTGCATGCCTGCAAGGAAGAAGAAGTAAAGAAGCGACTAAAGAAGTAGATGAAAGCATAGTTTGGCGATGCAGCGTATCTCAACTCCAAGCTTGGTCTATGTGCGATATCGTTGTCGATTTGTGTCGTTCTGCCACAAATTTTATTTTTCGTTAATGCCACTGCTCAGATGGTTCGGTCCATGCTAAATTTCAGAACACGTCCTGCAAGGACGATGAGGTGCAACAGCCTTTCCGTGCCTCACCCGGCGCTTGACAGAAAAGGACCTCCCTTCTGGAGTGACACCTAACCGCGTTCTTCCATGACCTGACAACAAGACGAGTACCGACCGTGCATCGCGCACCGTTCGCCTGCGGTGGCGAGGCGTCTTGCTCCCCACCTTTGTCGAACGCACGAATTTCTCGGAACGCAGGGGGCCCAATCGATGTATTGTCTGTCCTCTTGGGCACGGTCCGCGGAAAAGGTTTGAGTCGCAGTTAACTGGGTCCACCGTGTAGGTGTCGAGTCAGGTAAGCGCGCTGAGAACTACTGGACGAAAGTAACACTGAAAATAGTCCCAGTCGGCTGATATTGTATGGATGTGGTGCGCTAGTTTATGATGTCGTGTCCTGGAATGACGCGCCTAGAGCTGAAGTGACCGATTGCCGATGAATTGAAATTTCAAGCAAGAGGCAGAGACAATACACGAGGCTCGACACGGCAATCACACGGGATCTGCAGTGGGAGCATTCATCAAGTAAGACAGGGCATGGTACTCAACAACGCGATGGACATGTGATTGACTCGCAACAGAATGGGACAAGTTCACTGGGACGCCGGTGCGATCAACAAGAGTGCATGCCAGTACGCTGTCAAAGGAAGCAGATTCGAGCGATCATGAATATCACGTTGTGTTTTTCGTGGTCCCGTATATCTGCACCAGCTTACCAAGGTGGTGTTCGGCCTCCCTCAATCTTCCGCGAGCGATGGACGCGATCAGTATGTCCGACCCAAGAAGTTCGTGGTGACTGGCACTGACATTGGGCTCGGTTTCGAAGCGTGCCAGCGGGTGCATCTCACCAAGAGTGGAACCAATTCGCAGACGCGGGCCGCAACGGCTTCAGCGCTGAGAGAATTGCAGTTGATTGGCAGCCATTGAGATAACTCTAACTGAGGCATGTCGAGGAAGGCGGGTTGGCGTAATGGTAACGCGCTAGTTTCCGGCGCTAGAGATTCTGGGTTCGAGTCCCAGGCCTGTCGATTTTTACTATATTGCGACGGAAATTTGAACTAATTTTACAAACAAACTACACGAATGTTGGATTGTGTCTGTCACGACTGCACGTTTTTCATTCAAAAACGGGAGTGTCAAAAGTGCCATCAGGGTCTAGCACAATCAATTCGCGACTGTTGCACAACACGGATCTAACTATGACTTACCTCGCCCTTCGCGATAAATGTATTTCTCGTCCATAGCTGCGAGGTGCATGATATGACTCGCCAGTTCATGCGCCTCGGTCACGACCTTGGCATTGTGCATTGCCCCAGCACGCACAGCAGCAGCAGCCACGTGATATCTTGAAACGTGGTTGCACAACATCATCTTAACACGCTTGTCAGAAATAACCGATCAAACGGAGCTAACGAACGAACGTCGAAAGGGGTCGTTGTCGTCCCTTCTTCTTGATACCTGTTAGTCATCTTTAACCACAAGGGCCGGTCGAGAATATGTGACAACATACCCTCCAATTGATATCCTATCGAGATTTGACCGACCATACAATAAGCCCTTCACTTCAACTGGGTAGCCATGATAGTTGATGATTACTGGTCTATCGGGAGTAAACAGTGACTCAAAGTCTCCGTTGCGGAGCGCATGGGGATGACTTCCTGGCGGGCCAAGAATCATAAGGTCTGTCACGTTCACGACCCGTACACGAAGCGAAGGGATTAGCCTGCGGAGGAGCGCCGCCGCTGCAATCACCTCGAATGTGAGTTCAGTACCAATGCCGACTAGGACGCTGAGCTATTTGTCAGAGGCAAACCATCGGCACAAAGCATTTCCATACACATCTGGATTCATTCCCTCGTCAACGCTCGCAAACTTCCAGACAGAGGCACCAGCCACGCAATGCTTCATCAGGATTAGTTGTATGTCATTCAAAGGCAACCATATGGCGTACGCGATCTGCTTCCTCCGGGCTTAACCATACGGTAGTCGGTTGCTTACTGCCGACCATGAGGTTGATAGAGTTCTTCGTCCTCAAACAGTGAGCCAACGTGGAAAGGAAGCAGTTCGCATCAGGTGGAAGATAAACGCGTGCGAGCTTCGGTTTCAAATCGAGGAGAGCGCCTATGAATGAAGGATTTTGGTGCGAGAAACCGTTGTGCTCTTGTCGAGCCCATGTGGAGGTCTCCAAAAAGTTGACAGGGCCAATTTCTTGGCGCCAATTAGTCTCACGAGCCTATGGAATGATGTTATCGATGCATCGCAGAAAGCGGGTGGTTAATACGAGCCATCTTCACAAACTTGCTATATTGCACCAACATGGTGTGGACGATGCCTATGAAGGCTTCGTACGTTGGGAAGAGGGCCGTCCTTCCTGTAAGGGTATATCCCTCAAGCATACCTTGACAGGTGTGTTCAGAGAGGATTTCAATAACGCGCCCTCCTTGAGCACGGGAGGCGGCGTCCCACTGGAAGTTTCTCCCAGTGACGTCAAACACAGCACTCAGCTTATTTGAAACTAGTTCGTCAGGGGAGAAGATCCTGAAGGTGGATGGATTGCTAGCGAGTGGGTCTCAGCTTGAGCAGGGGATAGTTTATATGAAATGCTCACTCCTTGATGACCTCACGAAGAAAGTTTCCAATCGTTTCCATGCAACTTGCGTCACGACCGCTTTGGACACTGAACGGCATCCAACTGGGGACAACAAGCGGCTGGAAGGCTGCGTAAGCCTCCTTCTTGAAGCCAAGCCTCTTCTCCTTGACTGCGGGGACAATCTCCGTGACATCACTCATGGGTGCACCATCAGTCTCGTCCTTTGCATCACGAACAATGAAAAGTTCTTGGGGACTATAACTCTCTAGCCAATCTTGTAACAACCGAAGCTCTTCCTCGGATGTCTTGACCTCGGGAAGCGGCACTTGGTGCGAGCGGAATGAACCTTCGATGAACTCTCCATGCAGCTCTTTTGGACCCGACCAGCCTTTCGGGGTTCGCAAAATCAGCACTGGCCAACGAGGCTTAATAATGGGTTTCCCAGAGCGAGCTGCGCGCTGAATACGATAAATCTCGCCAAGAGCCCATTCCATAGCCCCGGCAAGGTCTCTGTCGATGTTGGGCAAGTCGTCGACGATTCGAGTTTGATAGCCATAACCACTGGAAACGCATTCGTCAACGCGCATGTTAGGGCACACTAAGCCGACCTGAATAGTGTAATCAGCTCTTTATCGTCCATACACCCGAAGATGGTGCGTTCTGAAATCTTGAATCCATTGAGATGTAGAACAGGAAGTACAGCACCCGACTCTGCAGGGTCAATATATTTGAACCCGTGCCACGCAGTTGCAGTGGGGCCAGTCTCAGCTTCTCCATCACCGACAACGCAAACAACGACAAGTTGCGGATTGTCCATGACAGCGCCAAATGACACGCTGAGCGCGTAACCTAGTTCCCCACCCTCGTGGATGCAACCGGGCGTCTCGGCGTTGATATGACTGAGAGAAGGTCAGCCTCACATAACAAAGTTACGTAGAGCTCGCCTTGGGAATCCTCCGGGAGTACTGAACTTAGTGATAAGCCTCGTTAACCCGGCTCTGTCACGAGAATAACGTGGCCAGAAACATGTGAGGGCTTCTTCCAACCACAGACAGGAGAGAATACCAGGTGCGCCGTGGCCTGGGAAAGAAAATCGATAAATTTACAGAATTCATTCTGGAGAAACCCACCGGGCCCTACGACAAGAAGAGCATCGACATTAGTCTTCTTGATAATACGATTCAGGTGTGCATATAGGAGAACAAGGCCCGGACAGGTTCCCCAGTGACCAAGTAAGCGGGGCTTGATATCATCCGGGGTGAGCTTTCTCTCGAGGAGAATATTGTCTCTCAAGAAAATCATAGCTACGGCGGTGCATGAGCACGCAAAGGATGGAACAGTCAAATAGGGGCTAATTACCAGCAGCGATGTAGTTCGCAGCACGCTTAAATTTGCTGAGAGAGATGAGTTCAGTGGGAGTGATGTCCGAGCCAGCACTGGCTCGAACGCCGCAATCCAGCACAGAATCGGGGAGATGTGAGGGGTCAGCGGGTGGGTTGGGCTGAGAGATACGCTGGCCTGGCATGATGGTCCAGGTGCGATTGAAGGTGGTGAGGAGAGGAGTCGTGGAGCATAACGTCGCCCTTGAGGTAGCCGTGACGTAGGTCGCTCTGGTCTGGACCCGACTCGAACCTAGTTCAATCAACAACCGAACCAGGATCGGTTCAGCACCCTTTCACACATCTGGATCCCCTCGCGAAGAGCCGCTACAAACTCAGTCTAGGGAAAGAGAAGTAGGGGAATAGCTACCAGGCAACAAGCGACGGCGTTATTCATAAAATACGAAGAACAGGAAGCAACGTCTGCTAGAATATCCGTACACCTGCGCACGCAGCTGCAAGCAGTGAAACGCCAAGCACGGTGACCGGCGTTCTCAGTGCCCGAGTACCACTCCACCCTGGAGGCTCCCCAAGAACGACAGAGGGTTCAGTGAGGTGGTATGTGGATGTTACGACCTGTCCTTGGGCGTTGGTCTCAATGAGAGTATATTGATCGGAAACCATCGGAAGCGCAGTTACACCTACTGCGGGCGAAACAACCATCGGTGGGTAT
>JBBPJX010000112.1:0-26774 GCA_038088955.1 Neotropicomus parvogracilis
CCTGGCTGGTAGAGTCGGCAAATGGTAGATAGATATTCAACCTCCGACCCTGACGGGTGGGGGCGTGCTCGTCGCCGCGTCCGTCGTCAAGCCCACTTGTCCCGCCGTCGCGTGTTGCATGCTCAGCCAGCGTCGTACTCGTCGTCGTACATAGTGCTTCCACCCGCCCGCCGGTCTGTTCAACTCGGTACTGATACAACGCCAACTTTTGACGGTATGGTGCTCGAGTTTTCCAGCCATCATCCCTCACTCCTCCAGCGATCTCGCCAGTGGCCTAATCCATCTCGAGTCGCTGCCTCGTCCTCCTCTCCACCCACTTCTTCTTTTCCTCAACCAACCGTCCCACAACGTCGCCGCTCCGTCGCAGTAAACTTCCCTCCTGCCGCCCCGCCCCCAAGTCAACCGATTCCTCACATCCCTCGCCCTTCCTCGACAGTCACCACAGAGGAAGAGACAGTTGCGACTATAGGCATCTCCGACGACCCTCAGTCTATTGCAAGGCATTGGTCCAGTACGAGTTCCAGCCAGAATTCCTACGGTCGCCCTGCCGTGTCTGCAAACTTGGCAGCCGTTGCTGCCTTTCCTCACAACCGACATCACGTTTCATCCACCTCTGTCTCAACTTCCAACACCCCCCAGTCGTTACCGACCTCCGTTGCTTACGCTTCCATCGAGGCTTCGTCCGATCCTGCTTCGAAGAGTATGACACGTCCTAGCCACTCGAATACTCAAGCAAATACACAAGACATAGTGCCAGACCGTCTGTTGCTTTCGCCACATCCACATTCGTCTTCTGAATCACGGCCCTCTTCCCGTCGCGCACTTACAAGGGCTCTGGAGCTCGCCCGAGAAGCGGTTCAGCTTGATGCGACGAACGACGACCCCCACGCTGCCGTCATAGCGTACGGAAGGAGTGTTGCTCTCCTAAGTGAAGTCATGGAACGAGTGCGAAGAGGCGAAGATACGTCTGACGGACGCAGGAAGAACGGAAGAAGGCGAAGCGTCGTCGCCCAGGAGGAGGAAGTCAGGCGACTGAAATCAATAGTATGTTGCACTTGTGACACAGCTCAGAAGCAAGCTCATTGGATGGTCCTTTCAGCACGATACATATGCTGATAGGATGAATATATTGAGCCTCATATATAGCATACCGCCAATTCCCCATTCTCCATCCTCTGTTTACGCTCCTTCCTCTTCAACAGAGTCAACTCAGCCGCCTTCCCCTACTTCACTATCTCAGTCATCGGACTCCCATACGTCCTCATCTTCCGTCACCGAGCACATTCAGGACGATCCTCACTACCCAGCTCTGGACGACGACCTTGGTGATGAACAGGAGGCACACGAGGGCATAGGTTCTGCGATGTTGAATGCTACTCATCTCTCACGCGAGCTTTCATCACCCTCATTATCGCAACACCCCTATGCGGCCTCCACAGATACAGACTCGTCCTCCAGTAGCAAGCAGGCTACCCTTAGTCGTACCGCTACGCTTCCTGCGAATCGTACCCAACACCAGTCGGTTGTCGGGAGACCCAGGGCAGCTTCTGTACTCCCCCCTGCCGCACCTCCTCCAATATCATCGCCGCCGCCGCCGCCTCCAGAGTTGTCGTCAACCTTTACAATCCCCTCATCACAAACTACTCGATTTTTGGAGGTTGCTCGACCACGCGGAAACTCTCTTGGCCACGCGCGGACTGGCTCTGGAACGAGGCTTACTTCAGTTACAGAAGAGGGCGTCAGGATTGATGGTCATTTACAGGGGGACGACATCCAATTCGAGGATGATTTAATTGCTTCCCTTTCCCGACGTCCTGATACCCCCCGCCTAGCGAAGCGCGATTCCCATCCACTTCCCCCACTTCCATCCCCGACCAGTGCGGCCCATCCGTTTCGTACTGCTACGGCACCAACTGCGACTTCGCGACCTTCAGGATCTCCGATCCCTGCCCAGAATATTTCTTCTCGTCCTCGTGGGGAATCACTGAGCATGACGGGGGGTCAGCCGTTGATCAACTCTTCAATTGCAATGGGCACAATACATCAGCGCCGGAGTAAGATGTCAGCTCCACCATCTACTACTGCTACATCACCCACCGAATCGAACCCTCCATCCTCCTTCATACAGCCGCCTGCTAAAACACCGACTTCGCCCTCGAGTTCGGGAATTGCTCCAACTCCCGGACGAAGCCGTGCTTCTTCACAGCCAGGCCGTAGACCATCTGTTATCAATGGTCGCATATCTCCTTTCGAACCCCAACGTCCCCCGCTTCCTCAGTCCTCGCTGCCGAACGGACGGAAAATTTCTACTTCGTCGAAGCTAAACCAAAACATCACCCTCAATGTACAGATTCAACCACAGTTTGTCGTGCAAACCGAACTCCTCTCCCCTCCTGCCTTGACCCTTCTCCCTCCGCCCGCGATGCTCACAAATATTCCTACCACCCCGACCTCTCCACTTCCGCCTACCCCACCAACCGACGGTCACAGAAAACCTTACCACATGATGACATTGCTTGCGAACACCATGAATTCAAGATCAGGTGGTTATATTACGCGGCGGTTACATGTCCCCCAGGGCGTCTGGTCACAAGGAGGAGCAAAACTCACCAACGTCCCAGAAAAGGTGCGTGTTGTAGAGGTGCTCTGCTCTGCCCTGGAGGAAATGCAGCAGTCAAGCGCCGAGTTTTTCGGTGCTGGTAGCGTGTGCAGCGGGCTAGCACTTGGGATTGGAAGTGTTGGGCAGAAAGAGGCGGAGGCTTGGGTGAGCAAGCTTGAGGAATTCACGTCCATATGCGACAGCGTCGTTGCAAATTTTGGCAAAAAACTCGGCGTAGGGGAAGGTTTTGTTTCAAAGAAAAGTGGGGTAAGTTAAACACCGGTATCCGGGTCGCCCGTTAACTCACATAACGTACTAGGTGACATCGTGGGGCGGAAAACTGACACGACAATTCGACAAGTTTACCAACGGTAAAAAGTACGCGATCTCTCGTTATCTTTTTCGTGTATAGCAAGCTCACTGAATACGGTAGCCTGGACTCACCCGCAGCATACGTGGCTGGATTGGGTAGACTGTTCGCGCACGCTCAACTATTGGATGAGCATTCAAAAGCGCTGCTATCGCAGCCCATGGCACCTATTTATGCCGCGTTTCCCGCAGATCTGAGGACGGCTGCAGAGGTCAAGCTAAAACACGCTTCGGAATTCTTCGCCAGTGTCATTCTCACATTTGTCATCCGTGACCTTGCCCAACTATTGGACAAGTACGCGAAGAAGTGCGAGAAATGGCTTGCGGAATGATTAGAAGGCGAGTTTTGTTGTGATGTAGTGTTCTTTTCACGAGGCATGTGTATTTTATCATCTGGGACTTGACTTTTCAGCGACATCTGTTCTTTCATCTGACTTCCTCTGAACGGCCTGTCTGCGGCGCTTGTTTTTCGTCGTCATCCTTGATTAATGCCCTTTCGACTTCCTCCCCTACGATATACTCTTTGAAGCTTGTGCATAGTGCGATCAGGATTTCGTACAAATCTAATACAACAGAGAATCCGCAAAGACGCAGCCGAATTCCAGACGGAAGAAATCCCGGCTAGGTTGGGATGATCTGACTGCGCTCCAGTTCTGGAGTTGGGGGCCGTCCGCGCAGACGAGTTATTACCAGCATTCGCCGGTCTGGAAGTTGGATGAGTATACACAAATGTTGATGCACAAAGAGGCCCACTGTATTCCAATCGAAGGTGCTCATCTGGACATTCTTCGTCTGAATCCATTAGCGGGTCAGAGTTGAGCACCGTGTGCCAAGCGTCTGCAGCAACGTTGACGGCGGGTGAGCTGCAACATTGAGTTTGAGTAGAAAGTACATACGCTGCAACATGGTACGAGATGAGCCTGGTGGCACGCTCGTGGCTCGTCTGGTTCTGACAGGCCGCGAACTGGGATTGGACATGTTGGACCTGCGGGGACGGTGCATGTCCACAGACATCCGACGAGAGGCAGGCAACATCTGTGTATGTCTTTGGCGTTGGCGCTCCGTCGTGGTTGACTGGATAGGCGCGACTGCGAGATCTCTCTCAGAAAAGATAGGGTTGGTTGGACGTGTTGGCTTACGGTCAGACCGACGACCCTGGGCCCCCCTCGGTGTCGGCTCGGCGTGACGACTGGCCTCGTGCGCTATTCGCTCTCTGTCGGCCGTCCTCCCAGCTTTCCTTTTCCTGGGCGCGACTGAAGGCACGTCTTCCGTCTCTAGTCTGCCCACGTTGACCGCCGCCTTTTTCTTGGGTACTTCTACCTTTTCGGACATGGTGCAGGTACTGTACCACCACTTGACGGGCGATTGTGACAACGACAGATGAACTGATTTGGGAGCGTCTTTCAAGTTCGAGCCCACGCCCGAAGACTTGGTCGGGGTAACTTGCCGATGCTCCAGCTGAAAGAGTTGAACGACAGATAGCAAGGCCGAACCCACCCCCACGAGAACTTAATCATTTTTGGTCCCGACCTTACACGGTGGCGTAGTAGTATGTAGTACATACACCGAGTTGACCATAGCCCCTATTCACTGGCATGACTATTGTATGGACTGTTGCAGACTGCGACTTTTTGGTCGTGACTCGCTCTCCAATGGTACCTCCTTCCGCCCGGAAACATGTCGAGAGTACAGACTGACATTAATGAAGTTTAAACAACATTAATACTGAGTATCAGAATTAGGGCAAAATAGTACATCAAAAATCCTTCCAATGAGTTCAAGTTGTCAAACGAAGACCGAGTTCGTTCACGTACGACAAATAATAAATGCAACCAAACTCTCGCCAAAGGAATTCGAATGCGTGGATGGGATTGGTGCACTTGGTAGGCATGATAGAAGGTCGTCCTCCAAAAGATGACTGGAACAGAACAGAATCGTAGAGGGTATGGAGCAAATGGGGCAAATGATATCGATAGGTGGTGGCAGGAAACAATGGTTCACCAGAATCCTCGAACGCATTCTAGGACTTCAACCACAACGGAGCTCTTGTACATGAGCGCATGATCAGCACCTTTGACGACTTTCACGTCGCACCGATCCTCGCCCATCATACGTTCCATCCATCTCACTGCGTTTTCTGCAATCTTCTCGTCTCTATCACCGTACCACACGCGAACTTTGTGAGGATAGTCGGTATATGAGAAGCCCCAAGGACGATTGTCGTGATTCAGGATCTGCAGCAGATCGCTGTGAGTGCCCTTCGATGCCTCGGCATGAGACGCAGCAATCAGAGCATTTCCAAGCGCTGCCTGGTATGATCCCAACGTAGTCGTAATCACGCTACTGTACGGTGAAGAGAGAACGCTGTTCCTCGGCGACGAAGGTATGCTTGGCGGGCTCGACCTGGGAGTAACCGCGCTGGATGCGCTAAAGGAGATTGAGCGTCGTCCTGCCTGTCTGGGAACGGGTGATTTAATAGCGGACTTTTCGACGTTGGTGTCTATCGTTCGAGTAGAGTTCGCCGGCTTTCCTGGCAGAGGTACGTTCTTAGGAGACGGCGTGAACGTGCGGGGCACTGGGCTCGCAGGCTTGTTGCTCCAATCAAAATCATTCAAGCCTAATCCAATGTCGACAGAGATTGGCTGAGGAAGTTGTGGGCTGGGCAAACTCGTCCTGTCGGCCTTGGAGCCGTTAGCGCCAACCCCTTTTCCCTTCAACGAACCCATTGATCGAAGAGTCTTCAATTTCTTTCCCATACTTGACTGTTGTGCCGTTTCCGCCGCGGGTGACGGAGGCTGCGATTGCGATGTGGATTTGGACGGTTTCAGACGGCCAAGAATACCCCTGGAAGCTTTTCGTCTCGTTTGTTGATTCATAGACCGTGCCCCCAGTGTGCTCTGGCTCCCGAACCGACCGTCAAAGTCTCTCAAATCGTCATAGTCGCTGAATAGACTGGATGCAACACTCATCCGCCTCCTCGCGTCTGACTGGGATGGATAAACACTAGACTTGCTGAGTTGTTCAGATTGTGACAACGGATCAGAATCTACGTTGGGGTCCGACTGGATGTAGTAAGGCTTGCTTGGAGAAGGTGGTGCCGTATAACCTATTCCGCGATAGGCGACCGTTGGGGGTTTTCCGAGCATCCATGCTTGTATTTTCCACTCCGCGGCTTGCGCAGTCTTCAGGATGCCATTGGGAACGTACTTCAACCACCTGTAGCCCCCTGAAGATTCCCATCAATAATCAAGTGCTATGCGGAGAACATGCTTCATACCGCTTTCGCCACCACCGATCCATGGCGCCAGTAGGCAAAGATCGCCCCTGATACGCTCAGGTACGCGATTCGCAAAGGATAGAGCGTACGGAGCTCCAGCGGAGTGAGCCATGACACTACATTCGTAGATTTGGAGCTGATCAAGCACTTCTTCCACGACACACGCCCATTCCATGATGCCACGAGCAGGTTTTGATTGGGGTACTTCAGTGCGACCAAGTCCCCATCTATCACGTTTCGTATGAGCTCTCATCGACACGACGACCGCACGTAGATTTACCTATCAATGGCAATTAATCGGAGACCTAGGCAATCAGCCATTTCGTCGTAAAGACCCATGATGTGTCTTACGCAACCCAGACCAAGGAATACGACCAGCGGGAAGCCGTTTGGGTCACCCATATCTGCGAGACTAACCGTAAGTGGGTGGTCTAACGAAGCGTGTGGGTATCGTGTAAGCCTCAGTAGCGTCGTCAGTCGTGCAGACCGCAAGTATTCGGCAATTGCTTGTGATGTAGACGTTGGAGATACAGAGAATTGAATTGGGTCGAATGACTGCTGAGATGCATGCGCGGAAGTCGTTGAGGACGAATGAGCACATGTGTCTGAGGCGGCGGCACGGACGCCGAGACGGACACTGGAACAGTCAGAGGTATTTGAAGGACAAGAAGCCAGGGGTGGAGCACGAGGACCTTGATGGGGTGGAGCCGTGACTTGGGAATGCTTTTGGTTATTGTATGTCTGCCTAACTTCATGTTCAATACTGTCCATCGATGACCGACTGAGAAGCTCAGCTTCCTCGTGGGGAGCCAAAGGTTCGGGTTCGGATTCCTCTTCCTCCGGACCTGCTAATAAACTACCATTTGCATGACCATACCTAGGGGTATGCACGGATGGTGGGCGAGTACGTGTATGTAGTGCATGATTGCGAATAATTTCGGATATAGAAGGGATTACAGTTCGTGGTCGTTCCGTGGGCTGTACGGTAGTTGTCGGAGTGTGATTGTTGGATTCGCTTACTAGAGGCGTATTATTATCGCTGAGGGTAGAATCTACTGTGATGGTAGAGGTGGATGCTTTTCGCGAGAAGCTGGAAAGAGGGTTATGCCGATAACGTGGATGGGAACGGAGAGGTTTCGTGGTTGGTATGTCGTCGTCGTCGTCATCTGAAAGGACAGGCTTTTCACGCCTTCTGCCCTTTCCTTTTCCGAGCACAACTCCTGGAGGTGGAGTCGGGAGGGGGGGCTGGTATAAAGGATGGTGACTGAAAAGAGGAAAACGCGACGAGCTTGATGAGTTGCGCGAGAAAAGGTCTTCCATGGAAGCGCCGGCCATTCCGTTCATACCGTCTACGAGGGCATCCAAGGTCTCTACTCCTGCGATTGGAGCGGCGACGACGACAGAAAAGTCGAGGGCAGCAAAGCTATCGACTGAGGAGGCATCGGCGGTAGCGGGAAGGGGGTCCTCAAGACTAGAAGTGCCAGAGAACCTCTGGGGAGGCAGTGGATTGTCATGCCATCTAGATTTTTGGGACGAGGGTCCGGTTCGGGTGCGAGTGCGCGTGCGGTGGTGCCGGGGGGTGAGGTCAACGCCGGTAAGGAAACTGGATGGGTCTGGGAATTGGTCCGAGGTAGGGAATTCAAAGGAGGAGTCTGAGACCTTCTTTGCGCGGCCCCTGTCCTGCTCTGTAGGACGGCGAGAATGCTTTCTGTGAAACGGGTGAGCGTCTGGAGGTGGTGTTGTCTGGGGACGGGTATAGAGGGGGTACTTTTCAAAGTGGTGGAGAGAGCGTTGGTCGGCGTGCTCGCGGAGGGGATTCATTTCGTGCGAGGAGATCTATACAATACAAGCCTTGTCGTGTCCCAGACGCGAATAATTAAAACTGGGACCCGTCTCTCCAATCAAGAGCACAGCCACATTTAGCTACAGACCCACGCGACCCGCCCGCGCCAGTCGACCGAAAGACACCACTCTGGAACGATCTTTCTCGCCATGGCTTGCGCTGTGAATCCTTCGCACTTTAACCAAGTTCCGGGTTACAATGCTGGCATTCGTGGTGCGACAACCTCAAGGTGCTTACCCTGGATTGCTCAACAATGATGAATTGGCCGTTCGAGTGTGGCAGCAATTAGAGTGCTGTCTACGACCGTTAAATGTCCATCACCAGTCCCGTCAGTAAATTTCGTTGCGAAAGAATATGTGCCAGACGAGGCCAATGGACATGACCTCAGTGAGGACACTCCTTGCGTGTAACACAAAAGTCGCAGTACAGGGTCCCTTCTGACAGTACCTCCAGGTTCTTCATCTTGATTCCCGAGGTGAAGTAACCGCAGGGCGCTATCAGCCCGTAAATTGTCCAATCTTCCAGCATTCTCAAAAGCACCGATGGCGGTAGCATGCTTACAAGGCTCTGTGACCACCCTTTTATTGTCGGTTATGTGCCCCTGCGGCGTTGTGGTCCTCGCCGTCATCATGGTACTGCGGTGAACACGTGACTTGAGCCATAAGACTTTGTAATCGGCATTAAGTACATGAGCCCTCGCACAGTCGGGCATGCATCGCTCAGTATTACACCGCCGTCGTTCATACAGAGACTCTTGGACTCCCAGTAACCCACCCACGCCATACTTTCATCCCTCCTTATGACCGTGGATGCCTATCAACCACAGCACCAGCTACCCATCCGCTCACGACCCCCCAGGACATGGGCACAGACTCTAAATGGCTTGCTGTTCTTGTTGTTGTTCATTCCTGGATGTTTCATGATCCATGCGTTCCAACTTTTGTTTGTCCTCCCGCTGAAACTCGTCCCGGGCACAAACTCAAGGAAGCTGTATGACGAGGGGATTAGGTATAGCAAGGGCGCCTTTGCTGCTCTGCTGAGTGCGTCTTCCTCAGAAATCGAATGTACTACCTATGTGAGAGACATGTTTTACTCCCAGACCTAATGAATCAGTGGTTTGCGCCGACAAAACTGTCCATCACGTTTGAGACCGAAGGGCAGGGCAAGTTCACGGAAGAAGAGATTCAGAACATTGTGGAGCGTGACGTAGCGGGCAAGGTCGTAGCTTTGCACTTGCCTGCCAAGTGTGTCATCGTTTCAAACCACCAGGTCCGTGCTTACACGCCTTTCGTGCGATTGCTGCTGATTCAGTTGGGGTGTTAGGTCTACTCAGACTGGTGGTACGTCTGGTGTTTGACGTACTTTGCAGGCACGCACAAGGACGTGTTCATCGTCTTAAAGAAAAGTCTCAAATGGATCCCTGTCATCGGGCCGGTAGCGCTGTCCTTCATCCACTGAAAAACTACTCAATTCACACTAGGGCATGCAAATGTATAGGTTTATATTCCTTGCGCGCTCATGGGCATCGGATAAGTTACAGCTGGCAAGACAGCTCTCGAAACTCGGGAAGAAAGCACAAGAAGAAGACAAACCGTTTACATTCATCCTGTTTCCCGAGGGAACGCTTGTGAGCAAAGACACGCGACCAATTAGTAGCAGGTTTGCAGACAAGATGGGAGTTGTACGTTGTGGTTCTCCCTGCCCTTCACGAGGCTGATGGTTGGAATGTAGCCGGACCTTTGTAATATACTCCTTCCCCGCTCAACCGGGCTCCATCACAGCTTGCGGTCGCTCGCCCCTCGATTGCCCACACTCAAGTTGCTCGATATTACAGTGATCTACCCAGGTAAATGCAGAGTATACCACGAAACGAAGAATTCACGGTTGATTCCGCACTCAAGGTGTTCCTCCCATGGGTTATGGACAATCCTACTATACCCTGCGGTCGATATTCTGTGACCGCGTGCCTCCACCTGTCGTTCACATGCACCTGCGAATATTCGATGTCGCAAAAGACGTGCCCATAGGAAACATCCCAAAGCCAACCATTCCAGACGGATCTGCGAACAACCACGCCGAGCTCAATGTCTCTGAATGTGAGAAGGGCATGTTCGACAAATGGCTCCAAAAGCTATGGTCAGAAAAAGATGATTATATCACGCAATTTTTCGAAACAGGCACGACCCCCGACAAGCAGAAGCAAAATCCGGTGGAGATTCCCTTACAGCTGCGAAAAAGGTGGGAAATCGCGGGAGCTTACTGTTTCTTCGCACCGGTGTTCATAGCGTGTTGGTGGAAGAAGCTAACGGACTTGATGTTGTAGTTAGAAGCTGGAATTGTACTTCTGTTACGTAGAGGTAAAGAGAAGGTCATTCAGACTTTTGGGTTTGTTGTAGCTGTTGTTGCTGCTGGATTTGTCCGAGCAGGTACTCGCTCGTGTCCACGAAACGTTCTATGCAGTTGGCAATGCACGCTTCCTCGCCGCGAGCGAAACGGCTGCCTGGTGTCCCAGAGATGCACCTGTCGAAAAGATGAAAACCCGAAATTTGGAATTGGAAAAAAAAAAGTTTCAACTTGTCCCAACACATGCTTGTGAAGGCGAGGAGCTGGCTGTGGGCTTGGGCCTGCCTCTGACCCTGTACGAGGGCAGACTGTATTTCTTTCTGAGACGGAGATAGTAGACCAGCAACACGAGCAAGTCGAGGTAAAGACACACCTTGGATGCGTCGTCGAAGCCGAGCCCTTCCATCGCAGTGAGTGCCTCTGACGAGTTCTTGGGGTCCATCTGGTCACTGCTCGAGTTCAAGCTCAAGTCGAACGCTAGAACCGTGAGCAAAACCGTATACAATTACGTGATGTGAGGGCAAGTCCAGTCTCGTCTACTCGTCGCCGTCGTCGTCACCAGCGACGAGGCAGCCGTCTTGGGTCGTCGAGGAGGTCATGTCGGTCCTCTTGGATGTACGGCGGTTTCGCTGGGCCAGCGAGACCGCCCGACGGCGCCAATGTCTGGAATCGTGCGAACACGCGGGAGCCCAGTGACAGGGTCCCCGCCTTCACCGCCTCGTGTCTCTCCTCAGTCATGACATCCACCACCGAGCTTTCTGGCTGGTCGCACGAGCCCACTCCGCTGTGTGTTCTTATTCTATTTCCTCTGCCGCTTCCGTTCACCACTTTCGTCTTTTAGCGTCGGGTACCTCAGTCGTAAGGCGCTCCCCATCAAGCGCAACGATGCTGAGCCACTCACCCGAGAGGACGTCCAGTTCGATCTTCTCGATCACATCTTCTCAGACACAAATGCCGTCTTCACCACCCAAGCCCCAGCCACTCTGTCTCGTGTCAACTTCCGCGATCTCTACGTCAACGCCTTGTACCACTCCAGCAAGTGCTCCAAGGTGCTCAAGGACAAAATGGTTGAGACACCTGCATTCGCGGTCGAACTAGCCAAGATCTCTTTGTTGACAAACGTGGGACGCATCAACACAACAATGGCATGTATGCATTAACGCCACCGATCGTGCATGATAGTTTGGTTGCTCTAACCAATCTCCTAGTCTTTCCGGAAATGAAGACCGCACTTAGGACATATCATCCTGTTCCATCTCTACAGAAGACGGACGGAAATGCTCAGGATGCACCCCGCATCAAGAATTGTCTGAAAGCGGCCCTCCTTCCATCAGAGCTCAGGTCGATGCCGCCCTCTACCCCTGAAGAAATCCTCGAGAAAAGCGTGCGTTTGGTTCTAGCCATCAATTCAAAGCTTTATAATATATTTTCAGCGCGCACGTCAACTTCCCCCAACGAGTGTCGTCAATTTGATTTTCGTTCTTGCGAATCACGCTGCTGTGAGTCTCTGCCCCCAACTGGAAAGACGCAAATCAACTTTGCTAACCTGTGAAGCCTCTCGCTGCTACACATTTTGATTCACCGTTAAATTTCCTCGACCTCTTTCTACCGATCAACATCTCCTCCGCCGACCGCGCGAGAGCCTTTCTTTGGCTAGTATACCATTACCTCGAAGGTCCAGACCAGCCAAATCCCTACGACGACGATTACTCACGTCAGAATCCTGGAAAAGTTCCATGGTTAAGGCGGCTGACAGATACTGAATTGGCCGAAGAGAATGTTGACACAGCTGAAGAGATCGAATGGGGAAGAGCCATGTCTGCGCAACGTAATTTATTTTTGCAACGCTTGGTGAATTCCCTTGAAAGTGAGAAGAAGGCCAAAAATGTGGTTGTGTCGTCATCGCAGCGAGGTACTATCCGAGCAGTAAAACTATATTGCGATCTTCTGATTGCCTCTAGCACCGGAATCTAGTACACACCGTTCACGTCCCTCGAGGCAAAACCTTGACGGTGTTCGCGAGAAGCCCTATATCCACTATATGCCGCCTCCGCGACCTGTTCCTGCACCACAACCTACAGGTTAGTCGGATGTACTTCGATCCCTGGCAGCCCTTCAAATACCATCACAGAGCGGCCAATCCCCAGCGCTTCACGCGGACCACAGCGGACTATGCTCCAGCGTGAGTGCTCGATGTTAGTATCTTGTGTTAATCCAAAAGGCCGATCCATAAGCAGATGCCTGGCATGTCGTGACATCTACAGACCCTCTGGTAGATTCGGATGAAGAGTTGATGGATGACTATGTCAGAAACGACTACGGTGGGTACCTTTGATTAGTTCCTCACACACAACCCTCATGGTCGTTTGTAGACCAACGCATTGCAGTTATTTCCCGACTTCGCGGAAAGGCGCCGACACCGCCTCCAGACACCGCACCACCCAACGTTTCTGATACTCGAGAACATCGATGGCGAACTGTGCAGTCATGGAGATGATTCCGTATGATTTAAACATGACCACGCATATCCAGAATACAGCCACCTGTACATTAACCATTGTTCGTGACTGCATTTAGCGTCTTGATGCCTTTACAATCATCGAAATCTGCTTCACCGTCGAGAGTTTGACAGTTATTGTCTGCAAGGAGAAACGTTTGACCCATCTCGAAGAGTCGCATCCGAATGCTCGATATTCTGACATGGTGAAAAGCAAACAACAAACAGGTAAACCATCCCCTGATGGATAACCTGCCGAGCGATGATGATGTCGAACATCTCGTCGTCAAACGCAAGGGATCGAACTGAGAGTGTCTTGATCTGACCGTCCAGAGAATCAACGGACGAGTTCAAGACTTTCAAGAAGCTAGACAGCCAGGGCGGAGAACAATTCTTTTTGGACGATGCATGTACTGGCTTCAGCCAACTGTGATCCCATGTAAAGAAGGTATGGTACGTCTTGACCTGTCCAGAGTAGCTAGGAGAAGTTTGGGCCCGCAAAGCGCTGTCCGGCGGCGAGTAGTATCCATCGTCGCACGCGCTTGAGGGGAGACTGTTTACCAAATTTTCATGGAATAGAAGAACCGATCGATGGCACAGAATCGACGGGGCAGAATCAAATCTTTACAGCGGCCTGCGCTGGGTGGAATGAAGGAGATAAAGAGAAACGGACGACGCCTCCATCAGTGGCAGAATGCTCTCACGGACTAGCGGCAGCCACGCCACAACGTCCACACTGGCCATGGATTCAAGGGAACAACTAGACAAGGCCAATGAACTAAAGCTTGAAGGAAATGAATCGTTCAGAGCAAGCAAGTGGAATGAAGCCTTGGTATCATATAGGACAGCGCTTAGCCGCTTGCCTCCACGGGACCTGTCGGCTAAGCCAGAACTCGACTTGGCCGATATCGGCTCTCCAGCACCAACCGAAAGTCATTGCGTAGAAACGGCCTCGGACATCCCGAGCACACTTGATTCTGAGCACTCGAAGGCACGGGCAGTTCTATATGCGAATATCGGTGCATGCCTGTCGAAGCTGGTGAGCTGAGTGGTTTTTATCGGTAAGCCAATCTCATCAGAGTGATTGGGCAGGAAGACCACAAGGGAGTGGTAGATGCGTGTTCTCAAGGTGGGTGCACACGACCGGCGCAGTATGAACGCTTTGAGCTGTAGATTATAGCTCTCAGTGATGATCCGCATTACATCAAGGCACTTCAACGAAGGGCTGCTTCAAACGAGAAGATTGGTACATGGTCATCCCTTTCTAGCGCTCAGGAAGGTCCGATCTTAGTTAGCATCGTCGCTGACAATTTACTAACGCGACAACTAGACTATAAACTTCTGTTGCAATTACTTCCTCCTGGCTCAGCAGAATTGACGCAGACAAGGAAGGTCCTTCAGTCCCTGGAACCTCGAGTGCGAGCGACCCAGGAAAAGGAGACGGCAGAAATGATGGATAAATTGAAGGGGGTTGGTAACACCATCCTCGGTATGCATCCTTGGTGGGAATAACAACCGCAACTCATAACGGTCTGGTTTTTCTAGGCAAATTTGGACTTTCCACCGACAATTTCAAGTTTGAACCAAATGGCCAAGGAGGTTATTCTATGAACTTTGTACGGTGACAACTCGAGCTGGCACATACACACGTATCTTTCATATACGTTTGTCACATTGCTCGTTATATCGCCTATGTTGTCCCTTGCCCATCCCGTTCGTCGACGTATGTCCCTGCGTTATCGAAGACCTGAAATCTATCGAACGGAAACACCTACCAAGGATTGAGGTACTCTAGAGCAACACGGAGAGGCGACCTACCCTGGCAATGATCCTGCCTCTTATTAATCCCATTGATACGGGGCCATAGTCTCTTGAGTCAGTTGAACACGCCGCATTGTCCCCTGCTATCCAGACATGTCCTTTTGGAATAATGACGTGTTCCCCCGAGGGAGCTTTCAGCCCTGTCGGGTCGACACAGACGACGTCTCCTGGGAGACCGATGATTCTTTTACAGATGATTCTGTTTGGGTTCACGGGAGATTTGAGGGACACCAGCTCTCCTCGACTTAGGCTACATGGTGCGAGCCAGTGCGACGCGATGCTTTCGATTGCAATCTCTCCCGAGGTCTCGAATGTAGGTAGCATGGACGGACCATCCGTCTAAGAGTATCGTCGATGTTTGACAAGAAGTGAAATGTAGTAGGCGCACCAAGCACGGGCTCCCGACATTTTCTTTGAAGAGATGGAGGAAACAAGCTACATTGGTAGCCTGTAATTTTATTGGGTGAGTCGCAAAAAATGCGAAGCAGAGCGAACGGACATGTATGCAACCTACTGCGACATTCTTTAGCAGTTTGAACTGGGTAGCACGAGCGAGGAACCAAGGATGGGTCATGTGTCCTTGCCACGGACAGTCACAGCGATATTATCGTTCAAACTGCTCCGTTCATCGCACCGTGTTCGACACACTCTCCAGCATTCGTGACTAGGCCTTTCGTACACAAGATCGATTTTGTCTTCCGTCTCCTGCTTCGTTGTCGCGCCTCCAAAGATCGTGTTCTTTGCCCACCATGTCATTGAACATACCGATGCCAACGGCCGCAGATATCAACCGTCTAACTTATCTTGGGGCAGCCAAACTCAAAGAAGTGATGTCCAATCCAGGCGGCCGGACAGAGGAGCTGGACTATAGTATCATGGCAAGCTGTTTCAACTGTGACGGGCCCATGTCACAGTATATGGGACAGAAGGTACAAAGTCTGTCGGGGGACGTACGCTGATCAGTGCTTACTAGTGGTTGTCGTCAAATAGCCGTTGGTCTGTTCAGCATGTAGGTCCGCCGTTTACTGTTCTAAAAAGGCATGTCCCACTTTGCTAGAGAATCAAAGTTACTGAGCGTTATGCATGCCCCAGTGTCAAGTCGCAAATTGGAAGACTGGGCGATTTGGCACACAAGGTCATAAAATTTTCTGCGAAAAAAATAAGGTAGGCGAGATGCATCTGATCAGGCAAAATGTGAATCCGTTATACTGCACTTCCTCTAGCGTCATATGCTGAGAGTGCCGCAAGTTCGAGCCATTCTCAAACTTTTTCCATGGGGAAGACTCGAGTCGGATGGCACTTTTGCTGAATCCCTCATCCGTGCCTACTTCGGTGTTTTGGGGGCTCAAGGCTATGGGTACTGGAGTGAAGCTGGTGGTAGTGCTCCTCACCAGTCCCAACCAAACACCATGAGTAACCACGACAATCCGTTCTGCGTCGATCCAATCGAAAGTTATCAGGATGGATACCTACTTCTCCTGGAGCGACACCTCGACGAAAAGGATGGATGGAAGCTTGAAGATAGATTTATTCCTAAGCTGCACTTCGAACCTGGATGTGAACCGGTGACCGAACCATTGGCTAACGTGATCGACTGGAAGTCGTGGTACCAATGGCGTGCCTTGCCTTTCGACTCTCCCGCGGCACTCCTGATGCATTACCCTCTTACTGTATACCATTTGTTAGTCAACGTCTTGAAAGTCGCAAGTCCAAGTCGCGGATCTTCCGAGAGTCGACAAACGCTCAATATTCATTATCTCGGGGCGGAAGTCGAGCTCAATATGCTGCCACTGTGAGTCTGTTCAGTACCTGGGTCTCGTTAGAGTTACAGATGGCATTGCAGTTTCTCGGAGCTGGCGTTGTTGTTGCCCCATACTGATATCAAGCTCACATTCTTCGGTTATGCGGTGCGCGCGATCGTACAAAAGGTGAAAAAGAAGAGCATCGCTGCAAAGGCGAGACGAAACGAACCAGTATACACTTACAAAAGTCCCACATCCATGGGTCATAGCACGTTGACAATATACCTTGATGGAGAACACGAGAACTGGGATCCGCGTTTTGCGTCCATTACAAACAACCTCCCTGATGCCATCGTAGCGCTCAATGCCGGATTGCTAAGCTACAAGGCATGGGCATCCGTTATCTTGTTCTGTCACGTAGAAGAAATGCCGTTCGGGGTGACGGAGTACGCTGAGCAGTCTGCCGAGGTACAAAGGGACTCCTTCTCCAAGATAATTCACCACGCAATCCCAAGTCTAGCGCCACGTATGAGCACGGCCCAACTCGAGGATTTGGTGAAACCACGGCAATACCTTGTCGGGTTTAATCCCTTTCAACGACCCGGACAACGGGCCATTGGTTCCACACGACTCCCAAACGTATCCAACGGGTTTACCATCAGGGTCATTGGACGGGATTCTTGGGAGGAAAGTAAAGAGGATAGTATGCCGGTGGTCTGGGAGGCGTCGGACATGCACGCGGGAAACAAGCCGCTGATCGATGAGACAGGAGGGATGTCGTTGGACCATCTTGACTAGTAGGTAGGCGCATCGGTAGTTGTGACGACGTGCTGTGACTGTGACGCTACTTCATGTCTTCGTTCAAGCGGAGGGTGCCATCCAGGCAAGTCGGCCCTCGACGGGGAACCCGCACATGCCCTACATCTACATCCACGGTCTTGACGTCGACCGGAATCCCAACCCTCGATGATATCTTGGGTGGCGGCCTGCCCCTTTCATGCTCGGTCGCGGTGCTCGCACCCGATTCCCAATCTGCGTACGGCGAATTGGTGCAAAAGTACTTTATCGCCCAGGGGATCGCAAGCGGCCATAAGGTGTGCATCGTCGACGAAGATGCGTTGTCGCTTGCCAAGGAATGCATGTGGACGCCTGTGATGAAGACGAACGATCCAGAGGATGAACCAGGCCAGAGCGAAGAGAAGATCAAGATCGCATGGCGTTACGGGCAGATGAAGAAGTTGGAGCCGACTATGACCAGTCTGTACGTGCCGATTCTTGAATGAGAGTGATTGGAAGACTGGCGACCTGCCGTTGTAGAGACGGGGATAAGTTCTGTGATACGTTTGACCTGACGCTTCGCGTTCCCGTGCCTGTGATAGATGAGGCTTACGATGCGAACCGGCTGGTAGCGTTGAACCTGACTATAGAAAACGATCTCGCATCGTCGACGGATGGAGTTGTGAGAAAGATGAAGCATGTTCTTGCGTCTACGCCATCGACTATGGTCGTTCGTTTATGTGTGGTGGCTCTGGGATCCCCCAAGTGGGGAGAGTGCTGCTCAGAAGTAAGGGACAATGTCTTATCCAAGTGCAACTCTTGACTGGTGCACAGGACATATTGCGCATTTTGTATGCGTTGCGACGTCTGCTGCGCCAATATCCGCATGGTTGTGCCTGCGTCACCCTTGCTCCGCACCTTTGTACGGGCGTCTTGGGGGGACCTGGATGGGTCGAGAAGGTTGGGTGGGTGACGGATGGAACGATTTCGATGTCAGGCTTTGGCGGTGCGCATAAATGAAATTTCGAGCGTTTAACCGTATGATGACGGACAGTCGTGCAGCCAATCCGGCGCTTACAGCGCTTTTTCCTTCGCATCATGGCCTGGTGCAGGTTCATAAATTGCCAGCACCACACAGCATAGTTGCGGCGAGCGACAAATACTCTACTCTTCGGGGTTTGTCGTCGTCTGCAGGATTGCTGATTGGTACGGGAGAAAATAATCTCGCGTTCAGGTGTATGCGGAAAAGGCTCGTGTTTGAGACGATGCATCTTGATCTGGAGGGGGGTGTGACAGAACGGCGAACTAGGCCCTCGTCGAGTGCTGGGGTGGGTGTAGATGCTGGACAGGTTCCCACGGACGTCAACACCACCGCGCTCGCTCAGGCTCGTGTCGCAGTGGAGCTCGATGCAAATTCGTTGGAGGGTCAGAACACGGATTCTGGCGCGACCGACACACGTCCTCGACGAGCAAAAAAGAAGGTAGCATTTCGATCGGACAAGCTTGACCTGTACGATTTTTGAGACGCGTCCGAGACGATGGGCCGGCGTCGAGGTTGTCATGCGAGACGGAAGAATTCGGTACTATATATGGTGCGCACGCGATGGAAGCGACGTCTGGCCTGGAGTGGGTTATTTTCGGGGTACAGTACTTGATACGAGCACGTCGGACGTGTCAGCGACGCGCCAGGCTGTCAAGACGTTTCAAGTGTCTCACGACCCGCGGAGGTCGTCTCGACCGCTGGGACTGGGATTGGAGGGGGAGATGGTGGTGGTGGTGGTGGTGGTGGTGGTGGATGCTCATCGTGACCAACTGGGCGTCGTCGGACACGGTCGACGACGACGACGACGACGATCGTGATTGATTGAAGGGCTGTATGTGCTACGGAAGTACCTTGGGAAAAGGCCTGTGACTCGAGAACATTTACATAAATGGAGTAGTAGGCTATAAACGCCTTGTGTCGTTTTTCGCGTTGGAGCGACTGTCCGAGAGAGCATGTAAGTCGCACAACGGTCGTCGAGTCGCATCTCACCGCGAGTACTTCACTTCAGGCATCACCACCCCCACGTCCTCCTCCCCTCCGTGAAAAGATCCGCGTCCGCTCCAAGTTCTCCAACTCCCTCCCCGTCTTTCCTCAATGTCAACGACAAACCACTTCCAAACCCCCCTCTGACCTCCACCCTCAGGTATATCCTCAGAACCTCCGACATGGATGCTCACCAACAATCGTCGATCCGTCCAACGAGCTGGATAGACATGCACGTTCCCGGTAAGCATACATTCACTCCCAGCGCTCGTCCATAATTTGCCACCATGGTACACCCTGTTTCCATACCTCAAAACGTGTGGTCAATCGGCCACTTGATTTGGATATGCCTCGTCAAAGACGTTTGTTTACCACGGGCCATGTCATTTGATACGATCACACCCCCCTTCACACTTCACCCCCACACCTGCTTTACACCTTCGTCCCCGAACTGAATCCCCTTTCAAGCTTTCCATTTTCTCACCACCGTATCTTTGGCGTCAATCCCTGCTCCGTACTCACAACTCCCGCCAGGACCCCATCCACGTGCTCCTTCCCCCAAAGTCATTCCTGAACCCTACCTCAATTCACCACACCACGTCTCTGACAATTTCACCGCAATGTTGGCTGCCGATCGTCTTGCACCGGAACCATCCCCATACACGACCTCGGTGGCCCCATCGCAACCACAACCACTCCACTCGTCGTCGCGTTCGGTCCTCGCTAGGTCCGTGTCCGAGAGTGAAGCCTCCCTCCGTTCCGATTCCTCCCCTCCACCCTCTTTCGCACGCCCCTCAAAACTTCCATCCATCGACCCTTCTCACTTTCCCGACCCATATCCACACCGTCTGCCGTACACCCGCACCTCAGACAGGCCTTCCTCAACTCTTCCTTCCCTCTCCTCCGCTGGTTCATCCTCGGCATCGACTCGCTCTTCTGCTTATACGAGCTCAGGTAGCGCACTCGCCACCAGCGATCACGGCCACGTCCAGATAGTCTCCGGAGAAGACGAACAAGTCGGAGTTGCGGTAGGAATCTCCTCCGATGAGGTGGCCAGGGTGCTTGAAGGCGAAGGCACTACCTCCTCAGCAGGAAGGACCCCCATAGACCAAACACGGTGGTCCGAGTACTCTGCCAGTATTAGATCAAGATCCTCTTCCATTGGGGTCAGCAACACCAACAGCCTACATGAGAGTGGCGTACCTCGTCTTCGGGAAAACCCTAGTTTCGATATGGCTTGGCAGACTGTCGACGAAAGGGATGAGGTCGGGTTGACGAGCGGGGACGAAACAGACGATTTCGGCGACGACGACGACGTCAACGACAGCAAGGGCGAAGAGCGCACCTCCGCAATCGTCTTGGCCGAGGAAGGGCGAGGATTGATTGTAAGAGGGGATGGCGTCCCGATCGTACAGCTCAAAGTCGAACCTGGTATGTCGGTAAATAATATTCTGTCGCTCATTTGCCAACGCCAGCATCACTCTAGGTACCACTCATCTCCTCGTTGGCTCTTCCAGCACTCCCAACACTATCCCTGCTTTCCTTGCAAGCACGCTCCCACAAATCTGCCACTCGCTCCTGGCACTGGACATCTCTGCCAACTTCCTCGTCGCTTTGCCTCCTGCACTCATTTCCTGCGAGAGTCTCGAGGAGCTCAACGTTGCGTCCAACCCGCTGCGCGTGTTGCCAGTTTTTTTGTCTCATTTAGTATCTCTGCGGGTACTCATCGCGGACGCAACTGGAATCGGTACACTACCAGATTCACTCTCTACACTTGATCGCCTTCACACTCTCAGTATTCGGAGAAACAAAATGCATGCCCTTCCCAGCTGGCTATGTCTTTTGCCGCTCTTGCAAGAATTATATCTTGACGGCAACCCATTTCAAGGACCTTGGCAAGCTCTAGTGGAACCGCTGCTCTCCAAAGTTCCCCCTACGCCCCTTTACCCCCCTCCGACGTCTTCCATCCCTCCACCGGCTGCTTCCATACCTCACTCTTCCGTTGGGACTGAATCCGACACGGACTCGGACCCTCAAAGTGTTGACCCCGATGCAAGTTTTGCGCTACCCCACGAAGACGACACCATCACGCCAGCCCGAGCGCCCCTTCTTGAGCGGTCCGTCACTTCGCCTGCCATCTTGCCTCCAATTCCTCCAATCCCTGATCGTGGTCTCGTGCGAACCAAAACTACGCCGAACCGACCTTATCAGCACAAATCACGCCCTCGCACGGGAACCCTTTTTGATGATCCGAGGTCCTCGAATCGTCATCCAAGTAAATCAGGCCACGGAACGGACCATGAACTCCGGAAGATGAAGAGTGCGGGAGAACTCCGCACGAGTTTTGAGCGACCTCGAGGGTTAATGGAGGATCTCGCAGTCGCAACACTCGAACGACCACCCACAATACCATACTCGGCCTCAGCCTCCAGTTCTAACCTGCTGAGCGTTGCAGGAGAATCCCCCGACGCAGATCGGCCTGGTGTTTCGAAGCGTTATGCAAGTATGGGTGTCTCATCTCTCACACCTACTCGTGGCTCTTCTCGGCCGATCCACTCAAAAAGCCTATTCGATGTCACTTGGGAGGGAACCGAGAATGACGCTACGGAATCGACACGATCTTCCCTTATTTCTCCTCCGATTTCGCCACCTCGTTCCGTACAAGGTACCCCCAGCCCAGCGGACCGGCAGGCAACCTCTCGAGGGCGCTGGGGTTTTTTGAAGAAGATGTCAATGGGGAAGATGAGAGCCGATTCTCCAACAATCTCGAGGCCAGTTACTTCGTTCAGTCGCCGCCCTGAAGTCGTTGGCGTGTCACCCCCACCGCAGCTGCCGACAAATACTTTACCTCAAATCGATGTCCGTTTTTCTACAAGTGGATCCTTGGGTCCTATGCCCAACCCCACCCCAAGTGTCTCTCTGTCTGCGCCCATAAACGAGGAAGATTTCGTAGGCCCTCCCCAAGAACCATCAAATCCAGGCAAATCACTTGCCCCGACGCCTTCCCTACGAGCTTCCAAGCGCAGGAGTTTTCTGCCTGTAGATGGGAGTGCAGTGACGGGCCTGGTCATACCTTCTCCGACTCTTTTCACCCCAGAAGCTTCGGCTACTAGTAGCCCCGATGATTCGGGCGAGCCAGCAGTCTGCCAGCGTCCAAGCTCAGCTGTTGATGCAGATCCTTTCGTTGCACGTAGGGAAGAAGAGAGAGCAAGGGAAGCCTACACGCGGGCCTTGCGCTCTGTGATGGCGTACCTAAAAGACATGAACGACCTGAGCCTCTCCCAAGCGACCACCCTGTCGATGTACGGAGGATCGCCTGAGGACTCGCCCGTCATTTCACGTTCTCGAAGACCTACGGTGGTAGAGAGAGCGAACACTGAAAATACGATCTCCCGGGCTGCTTCGATTTCTGGCCAGCTGCGATCGCCGGAAGCAGTGGCTGGGCTGAGGAGTGGAACGACTTCACAGACCATCAGTGTTGCAACCACCGATAGTAGCGGCTCCTCTGAAGAGCGAAAGTACAAGGACGATAAGGGGAAACGTGGGCTCGTCGTTCGAGAGATCGTCGAGTAAGTTCGGGCTGATGATTTCCAACCAAGGCTAATAATCTGGAAAGGACTGAAAGGACTTATGTCAAAGGGTTACAAGAACTGGTCGACATCTATGTGAAACCTAGTGCTGCGCCTGTCAACCTCATCAGTGGTGTTGGCACCGGTAAAGAAACTGTTATCCCGGCATCGGAACGGAAAATTGTTTTCAGTGGTATAGAAGCTCTGTTTTCTTTCCACAAGGAAAGCTTTCTTCCGGCTCTCGAAGCAGCTGCAGCACCCTTGATGCGACCCGCCTCCTCTGATGGCGAAGAGCTCGATGCGGATGGTCAACTCTCAATCGAGGTAACGAAAGCGGTCGCAAGCATTTTCTTGAAACATGCAGCATTCATGAAAATGTATTCTTCCTACATCAAGTATGTTGGTATCTGTCGTCGTGAAATAGGTTGCTGATTTGTTTGAAGCAACTTCGACAACTCTGTGCAGAGAATTAAATATTGGGCGACTGACAAAGCTAATGCAGGGAACACTAGTCCGGGGTTTATCCTGTCGCCGACCGGCGGTGGCCTTGCCAGCACTGCCATATCTCTTCCCAACCCTGCCAGCGACTTGATGGCTAACCTCACTTCTGGCCAAAGAAAGCGCATCAAAACATTCCTTAAACGATGCCGTGTGAACCCTCGCCACTCCCAACTCAACATGGAGGGTTATTTGCTCTTACCCGTTCAAAGGATACCCCGATATAGACTGCTTGTGAGTCGCAGGTGTCGCTTTGTCTCTGTCAAACCTTAATGCTTTCTCAGCTTGAAGAGTTGATTCGGAGTACTCCACCTACTTATTCGTTCATGGACGACGCACTCGATAGGGCACTAGCTGAGATATCATTACTGGCGAATAATATGAACGAAGGCAAGCGGGAGTCCGAAACACGACGGAAGCTGGTGCAATGGCAGAGCAGAATTCGAGGGAAATTTCCCAGTCCTTTAGTTCAACCACATCGGTGAGCACTATCGTCACCGTACCTGTCACTGTCGATGACTGTTGCAAAGGCGGCTTATCATGGATGGATCATTGATGTTGACTCGCGTCGTCCGCAAGACTGTTGTATCATTTGAAACTGTCAACGCCCAGGGCGAGGTTTCTGCTGTGCAGGTTGACTGTCTCGCCCCTGAATTGACACCTCGACCCTTGATCGGTATTCTTTGCAATGACCTTTTGGTTCTTTGCCGAGATCCGAGCGAAGGCAAAGATCCCATATCTTCGGTGGACCTCTGGGCAGTCCTTCGTATGCAAACATTGCCGCAGCCGGCTAGTATTGTTCATGGCAACGGTAACATCCACACACGTTACGGGACCGGGACAGAGCTAATCTAAATTTCATTACAGCGCTGCGGATCGTCGACAACAAAGCTATTCTTTACTTTGATGCGCCTTCGTCCTCGGAAGCCCTGAATTGGTTTAGAGGTAAGGGATGAGTTTGACTCTGACGATGGCAACTCTAATATCAAAGCAGCCATCAACCTCCACATCCCTTCATCCAAAGCATAGACAACGGACGCTCATTCACGCGGCTTTTCTCGTTCGAGCGAGACTTTGAACAGATCGACTCTGTCGTTTGCGAGGGTCCAGGACTCATATATATATAGTCATTAAGTTCACTTGCATCGTGTTACGCGTCATCTTTCCACTGTATCACCCACAATCGTTCCTCCAACTGTTTCGTCGCTCAGATGAAGGAAGTACTAATAGAAATATCGAAATTCAAGGCTTTTCATGCCAGTCCAATCTGGAATTACGGGGGGAATATAACACAGGTATGTGCAGTCTTGTGGGAACATATCGACCAGCCGAAGATAACATTTTCCCCGCACATTTCACATCTTGACCGAAATGCATGAGACGTTATTGGAAAAGCTGACGACGCTGCGAAACTCACCAGCCATCTCCAGAAGGCATCCACCCTGTTCTTGGGAGGGGTCTCCGGCTCCTCATCGGCCTCGATTTCTGCAATATCGGTCACAAAGTCCATATCTTCCGGCTTGACAGGGGGAGAGCGGTAGTAGAACCGAGCTCCGATGTATAGAAGAGGAAATAGGACGAAAGGGAGATAGTTCGTGACGAACGTTGCCGTGCTCCAATTGCCTCTGAGGAAGACACTCCAGCCACTGAACTAGAAATGGTGACAAAAGTCGAAACTCGTCGTCTGCAGTGGAGGACAGACATACCAGACTGATAATAAAGGTTGCGACGGCACCATACCATGCGGCAAAGGGCTGGACGCGGGTATAGTATGGAAGGGTGGTGCGATCGATGCCCTGCACCTTCATGCCCTTGTAAAAGCGAATGTAGGTTACGCAGATACCGAACCAGGTCATGAGACCAGCGATAGATGTCATGTTGGAAAACCAGGTGAAAACAGATCCGGCACCGCTGGATATAGCCATGAAGGCAAGCAGAGTAAACAAGGCGCAAAAGATGACGGAGACGTAGGGGAGACCGGACTTGGACGTCCTTGCAAAGATTCTGGGTGCATTGCCAACGGCAGCCAAACCATCTGTTCGGGGTCCGAGTCAGCTACCCTGACGAGAAGTAGTATAGTACTACGCACGGAGAGCGCGCGAAGAGGTATACAGGTCACTGGATGCCGCCGACCAAGCTGAGGTCAACAAGCAAGCGTTGATGATCTATCCAACAATGAACATGTGCGCCAATTTAGATGTGTCGTTACGGACCGAGGGCAGAGATTTGATCCCAGCAGTTTCGATTGCGATGACGAATGGCGAGGCAGCGGTTCCGCTTTCAAGCTTGAGGTGTGGGTTCGTGTAAGGGACGAGCAGACCGATGATGAATGTGCCGAGAATGTAGAACAAGAGAATACGGATATATACGCGGCGAATCGCTCTGGGAAGGTTACGACGCGGATTCTTGGTTTCGCCAGCTGCAATCTAGGAAAGTGAAGACCAGGGACGGGAAACTGGAGATGCAGCTTACGGCGACGATTTCGGTACCAATGAAAGAGAAAGCGGCATTGTCGAGGACGGACCACCAACCAAGGAAGCGACCCGTTGTGCCGGAAATGCCCCGGAATTGAACAAAGGGCCCAGGGTGCTTCCAGTAGCGGAAACCGATGCGATCGTGACTGGGGCCACCTCCGAGGTCAAGGACGATGCCCAATATGATGAGACCCGTGATGGTGAGTACCTTGATAGAACTAGAAAGACCGGTCGTGAGCGGGAACGGACAGGGTTTGTCGGCCACCTACGCGAAGCAGAACTCGGCCTCGCCGTAGGCACCTGCGCCCAACATGTTGATGGTGACGACGACGACGATGCACATTACGACCCATACTGCATTGTTCACGTGTGGATGCCAGTAATCTATCAAGAGGGCAGCGGCGGACAACTCGGCTGCAAGGGTATTTTATGAGAAATTGTAAAGAGATAAAGAACGGGCAACGGTCACCGGGAGCTGGGGATGCAAGTCAGACGAAGGAGCGGAGGGGAAAACCCAAGGACGGACGTACCGATGATGGTCCAGTTGTACCAGTAATTCCAGCCCATGGCGAAAGAGAGGGCAGGGTTGACGAACCGTTCCGAAAGCTTGATATGGCCACCTGCGATGGGCAGGTATGCGACCATTTCTCCGAGAGACACCTTGGGATGAGCATAAGCTGGGAGTGGTCGGGGCGGAGAAACGACCGACCATGACTGCGAGCACGATCGTACCCATGGTAATATAGCCAAGCAGAAGACCGACTGGTCCGCCGTTTGCAAGGGAGGTGGCAGTACCGACAAAGAGGCCGGTACCAATGACACCACCGATACTGGACGGACACGCGAGGATTAAAAGTGCGAGTTCGATAGTGATGAGGTGACATGCCTGATCATGGCGACATGACGATTCTTGAGCTGCCTGTGGAGCTTTCCCGGCCG
>JBBPJX010000113.1:0-26760 GCA_038088955.1 Neotropicomus parvogracilis
GACTGCCGCGGTCGGATAAACGAGCAGGTTGGCGAATATCCTTGGCGGTGGGCAACGTATGTCACCTTTAAAGGGCTCTTGTCAGTCCTCGAATGTTGCCCAGACCTCATCGTGCTTTGTTTACCTGTGGACGCGAGGCAGATCCCAGTCGACACCAAGGATGTCGTCTGCAATCCCAACCTTAGATTTCTCCGCTTCCCTGAATCCCCGATCAGCGATGTGGGGTCGGTATACAACATCCTCGCACGACATTTTCCCTCAGTCACAAAAGTCTGTGATTCGTTCTTCGTGGACGAGCCGATAAACACGGAAAAAAAAGTGTACATCGAGTTGTGGGGCGAGGTGAACAAGCGCCTCGAGGCCATCGACTCATCAGTTTCGGAGGACGAGTAGAAGACGCGTGGGGATTTCTGTACCGTATCACGCCTCATACCTTGGGGTGCCGGGAGGGAACACGTCGTGGATGAATGGTTTCTCGTTAGCGCAACGTCGTTTTCGGTTCGTTCGTGGGGGGCACGTCCCAAGGCTTGTAGTAGTCTCGAATTCAACCTTGTTCGTTTCGCACGCTTAGGCTTGAGTGCCAGTGAGGGATCTTAGCTTTGGCATAGCACAGGTGATTCAGACACTGCTCGAGGTGCTCGATGTGAGTGTATGGGATTGAGCTGTAAGGAAGACCAGTACGTGTACCAGTGCAAGACCAAATTTACGCACACAGAAGGCGACTATACCATGTACCACCTCCTCAAGGGTCTACACGAATACCTCACTCGGTGAGCGCACCAACTCGACGCTTTGTCGGTGTCCCCGTCACCAAACGACACAGCAAGGAAGAATTCTCAATCATCATCATCGGTCTCGATGGCGCCGGAAAAACAGTGAGTCCGTCGCGACCACGGCCGCAGCCACGACGAACGCTGACGAACGGACGAACGACTCGGAACCGTCGGTCGGTCGTCAGACGTTGCTGGAAAAGATCAAGACGCTCTACAACGACGCACCCGGCCTCGACCCGTCCAAGATAGGGCCGACCGTCGGACAGAACAGTACGTTCCGGCCGCACGGCGTTTGCTCGCGCGCTCACGTCTCTCGTCCCGTTCGTCAAGTGGGCAAGGTCTCTCTCCCGTCCACGATCCTCAACTTTTTCGACCTCGGCGGGCAGAGGGGTATTCGGTCGATCTGGCACCGGTACTACGACGACTGTCACGCCGTCGTGTACGTGATCGACGCGCAGGACAGGGAGAGGCTTGGGGAGGGATGGGAAGTGTTTGGTGCGTCCACCGTCCCGCTCGTTCCCCGATGCTACGCGTCTTACTACGACGTATCTCTGTCTCACGCTCACGAATACGGGTACGCCACGACAGACTCGGTTCTTTCTTCCCCTCGAATCCTCAACGTCCCGCTCCTTCTGCTCGCAAACAAGCAAGACACGCCCACGAGCCTGTCCGCGACCGAGATCCGACAGGACTACGAAGTGTGGGACCACCATCGAAGGGACAGCGCGCGGAGGCGGTACGCAGAGGAAGAAGGCGAGGAAGAGGAGCGAAAGAAGCAGCGGATCGCGAGTTTGGAGGTGTTGGGCGTGTCGGCGTTGGAGGGGTACGTTCTTTGCGCGTCGTCGTCGTTTCCTCGTCCGTCGTCGGTTGAACGGTTTGGATTTGGTCGTGCAGACAGGGCGTACGCGAGGCAGTCGACTGGTTGTTCTTGCGTGTTCAGAACAGTCGGCAGTGAGTGAGATTCGTTCGTTTGCTCGAGTTCCGACTCATGTCTGGTCCCAGGGATCTTGGAGACCGTGCGACGAGGACAGGTTGGAGGCTAGGGTAATTACCAGACCGACTTGTATGTAGTTTGCATGCATTTCACGTTGCGCGGACACGAGATGAAACTCAATCGGGAACCTCGCTATCATATGTCACTCTAAAAGCGCCTGATTCTTCAAAGTTCGTCAAGGTATACGAACTAGTACACAGCACGAGAACCGATTGCGTCGGGAGCCGTACTCCACCACGGCGTACCCTCCGCAAACTCTTGTGCATTCGACGTCATCAACAGCCCCACTGTCCACGACCCGAGCCTCGTTAGTACGTTAGCGTAAAAAAGTAGGGGAGCGGTATCACCGATCAAGCCAAACAAGCCCAACACGCTTCCAAACACCTCGACGACGAGCACTTTGACGAATAGCGTCGGGTCAGCAGCGTCCGCGAGGGCCGCCGTGCTACCTGCAATACCAACGCAGAGGCCACAAAAGAGGTTGCATACGCCGACCGTCAAACCGCCAAAGAAGAGGGCAAAGCCTGGCACGAGAGAGACGCGATATCAGTGCGAGAATCGGCAGGGCTGGAGCGCGAGCCTACCGGTGTAGTAGTTCTGGCGGGTGTAGAGACCCGCTTCGGGCACGGACTGTAGTTTTGCGGAATAGACAATGCCGAGGATCTACACATCATCAACACCGTGTTTCAACCTCTTTACAAAACTACTGTGAAAGACGTACCACCCCGTAGATGGCGACGACTTCACAAAAGATGATGCTGGACGAATCCGAACGCGAGGAGCGGGTTGGTAAAAATGCAGGCGGACGCAGCACCATGAGTCGACGCACCTGATCAAGTTCTTGGTGCTGATTCGTGGTGTTCGGACGCCTCCACCGAGGATCGAGGAACCGGTCAAGAAGATACCCCTGCAAGAAACGTCACGATGCTCCTCAGCGGGCGGGAAATGTCAGAGTCCGTTGACGAAAAGACGTACCATCCGGCTCCAAGGACGCTGAGACCGATACAAAGACCAATTCCGAGAGAGCCCCAGACGAAAGGACTCGTTTCTTCAAGAAAGCGACCGACGTTGAATGCTTCGCCCGACTCTGTCAATGCGACGGTCGATCGAGTCAGTGACACCCTAACGGTTTAGCCTGAACGTCGGCGAACCTGTAAACAAGAGGTACAGAGCAACGATTGCAACGAGGAACGAAGGGAAACCGATGGAGTAGTACGTCGTGTAGTACCCCATTGTGTCGTGTCAGTTGGCTATGGACACTTTCACTGCGGCAAGTTTGTTTGTACTCAACATGTGGCTGTGT
This sequence comes from Neotropicomus parvogracilis, assembly GCA_038088955.1. NCBI lineage: Eukaryota > Fungi > Basidiomycota > Agaricomycetes > Boletales > Boletaceae > Neotropicomus > Neotropicomus parvogracilis. The sequence continues at coordinate 3,071 of JBBPJX010000113.1, forward strand.
AAATTGGCTCCTGTCCTTACCCAACTCGCTCTAACTGAGGAAAAGGCTCTTCTAACCTTCTCAGAACGTCGCCCCGTCGGAATAAAGAGATGATCAATAAACGCGGCTCGGTTGAAAAGAGTATTGCGAGCGAAGCAACCTGGCTCTGGCTGGAGTATAACGCGTATCGATCGATCTGGTTGGTTGGTGAACGGAGCCTTGTGCCACGAGCGGAGCCACATTGTAGACGTAAACAAGACATCCAACGTCGCACGAGTCGGGTCAAGTTTCGCAAGCCAGTACAAGCGAGCTGTCTCTTTCACCTGGCTTGGAGTACATTTGTTCACGATGTTCCAGCACCTCGGGGCAATAGAGGACATGGAGGCCATTGCCCTCGATCGAAAAGCACTTCAACTTCGACTCTTAGGTCACCCTGATCGCTCGTCGCCTTGACAAACCTTGCGGACGATCTCAGCACTCGGTACAAAAAGCTCGGAGCCACGCAAGACCTGGAGGAAGCCATTGTTCTCGACCAAGAAGCACTTCAGCTCCGCCCACAAGGTCACCATTCTCTCGTTCTCTTTGATCAACCTTGCAGTTGATCTCCGAAACCGGTGCAACAAGCTCGGGGCCATGCGGGACCTCGAGGAAGCAGTTGTTCTTAACCAAGAAGCGCTTCAGCTCTACCCGAAAGGTCACCCTGATCACTCGTTTTCTTTGAACAACCTTGCAGACGATCTCAGCACTCGGTACAACAAGCTCGGGGCCATGCAGGACTTGGAGATGCGCAGGGAGGACGGGATTTGGGTCGGGAACACAACGGTCACCGGCCAGTCATGGACATAGACAAACTGCGCGGAGGAGCAGGCTGAAGGTCTAACAGACTGAGTAAGAAACGGCATGCGTAATATAGAAGAGAGATGTCGTTACAACCCGGGTCTTATGGGTGTACAACGAGGAGTATAAATGTAGGCGGGCTACAACGATTAATAGGTCCTATCTTTTGCACGCTCCATCGCTGCGAGGAAATGATTGGTGACCCGGACAAAAAACGAGTCTGCGATAACGCACGATTATAATGTAGGAGCTTTTCGATCAAATCGACGTGCGTCAATACCATACGACGACAGCAATATCTCTTCAACTGTAACTCGTCAAGGGCGTCCCTATCGTCCAGTATATGATAGGTCTGGTCACAGTGGCAAATGGACCCACCCTTCGCTCATGTCGTTTGCGAGCAATTCAAGGTATGCAACCCATTTGTCACCAATGACTTTTCCGCATGTAAAGCACCTGACAGGAATGATCTACAAACTTGTCATTGAGCTGTAATGTCGAGTGTGGTCACCGACTCACCATGGTTGATGTCGTTAGTGGTCTCGAGGAAGTGTCCGATGACTTGCACGTGACCCTATGGATGATCAGACACGTGCACGTGACTTTTATGCAGAGTTGGAGCGCGTCTTCGTCGCCGTTGACAACGACGAGCTCGACATGAACGACGTATTTGAGCTGCAAGACGAGCTCCAATCGCTACAAGATATCGAGTCGTACGAGATACCAAACGAACACGATATACACGATGCCGAACCAGGTCCCTTGCTACAACGTGAGTGGACCTTACCTGCGCGCGTCCGATTCAATTCTGACAACCACCACAGATGCCGTCGGAAGAATCGCACGCGACTCGGAAGCCATCACAGAACCAGAGATATTCGATATTTTCCGCAGCCTGCTCAAACATGCAGACGCAGTTCCCGGCCCCCTGATGAGCAAACTCCTTGACTCGGTCGCGTCTGGGTTTAGCGCAGAGATAGATGCAGCGATCAAGGACTCGAGAGAAGAGGACCAACAGATTGTCATGGGGCACAAAGTACCGCTCGAGATGTATGCGTTTCTCCTTCACTGGTTCGTCTCCGCCGCCGAAAAGGTCAAATCAAGGGGTGACGAAGACGCCCCGCACTCGCAACCGAGGGGTCGTCGTGGAAGAGGTGGTAAAGCCGGCAGTTCACGCGCTGCAGCGAAGGGTGCCGAGGCTTGGAGTTGGGCGAGCCAGATAGCGGGAACGCTCGAACTGTTCGCCAAGGCAATGAAGCTCAAAACCCATCGTATCTGGATGACAAGTCCAGAGAGGGACGCATTCATAACGTACGTTTTATATATCTTGCTTGTAGTGTCGACTGAGTGACCCTTGCTAGCTGTATTACCCGCCCCGCGTACCGCATCGCAGAGAACGAACAATACATGAAGGACAACGCCATTAAAATGAATGTCTACAAAGTCATCTGTATCGCTGTAAAACACCATGGACATGCTGTTGCCGCCCAGATTAGCATCATGCAATCGCTGCAATACTATGAACATCTCTCCGAACCAATGGCAGAGTTGCTGTCTTTCCTCGCCAAAGATTTTGACCACGCTCAACTCGGAGATGAAATTCTACGTGAGATTGCGGGGATGGCCTTCAGCGCGCAAGACACAAAAGGTCCCAGAGCCTTTTCGCGTTTCCTTGTCAAGTTTAGTGACGAATCACCTCGGTTGGTGCTCAAGCAAATCAGTCTTCTTCTCGAACATCTTGATTCAGAGGTACGTCCCTGCCTTACTGAACCAGTGCCATTGATAAAAATCCCACCCAGTCGTATCCGATGCGCATGGCCCTCGTCGAAGTCATCGGTTCACTCATTCGTGAACTCTCCAGTTCAGAAGACTTGACCAATGACTCCGCGCAAACGCACAAACAGCTTAGCGGGCTCTTTGACCTCCTCATTTCTCGCATGTTGGATCTCTCTTCGTATGTGCGCTCGAAGGTTCTCGCCACGTTTTCGAAATTATGTGATCTCCGCGTCCCGTTCCCAAAGCAGCGACTCAAGATTACGAGGCATGCCGTGGCAATGTTAGAAGATAAGGCATCGACGGTGCGCAAGTCTGCGGTGGCGTTGTTGACCAAGTTGGTGCTGACCCATCCGTGGGGGCTCATGCACGGTGGTCCGCTGAACCTGGAGAAATGGCAGGGTTATTACCAGGAGGTGGCCACTAAGCTGGACAAACTGGAGAATGTTGTTGGGAAAGCTGTTGAACGAGATGAGGCTGGGGAGGACACCAAGCGGGAAGGAGGGGGTGAGGACGAGGACGAGGATGAGGGTGAGGAGGGCGGGGATGGGGATGCCAGCGAGGATGGTGAGAACGATATAATGCAAACAGACGATGCTGAAAGCACTCCGAGGGCCCACAAAAGAGGGAGAAAGTGCGTGTTGATCTTGATCGTTTATTTCGTTCTCGACAATTTCTATCAGAGCACGTGCGGAAGATGACAACGAGATGGACGTCGATGATCACGGGGATACTGATCTAGACAGTATAATGGATGAAGACGAGGAGCAGCCTCAGAGAAAGAAGAAAGGAAAGAAGAAAGCACGCAATTCAACAGTCAATCTTGCTGCAATGACCTCCGAACAAGAGGCCCTCGCCGCGCTCGAGTCCAACGAGCTTCTCCATCTCAGACTACGCAAGAAATATTACTCAGAAGCGCTCAGCTTTATTAAAACGATCGAGAGCGCTATGGATTCTGTAATTCAGCTGCTTGGCAGTACCAACAAGGCAGAGGTGTTGGAGTCAATGGAGTTTTTCCGGGTAACAAGCGAGTATGAATTTCAAACAGCAGAGGTAGTCTTCGCAGCCTCCGTGCAGTAGCTTTCCTGACAACTATTCTAGGCCGGGATCAAACGCATGCTCCATTTGATATGGTCAAAAGACAACAACCAGACCTCGGAGGATGGGAAGGAGTTGAAGGGTGTGCGCTCCCGTTTACTGGAGTGCTACCGCAGCTTGTACTTTGATCCTCTTCCCGACATGGAGCCGAAACAACAAGTGAACCGGATTGCAAAGAACATGATCGAGTGAGTGTTCAACATCCACGTTCCGTGTCGGCCCGCTAATTCTATCAGGTTGACCTACGACTCAACGCTCGCTGAGTTGACAAGTTTAGAGGAAATGATGAAGACGATGATGGAAGAGGAACTCGTCCATCACGATATCATCAACAAGCTATGGCAGGTCTACAGTAAGTTTCCTCTGGTATCGCAATGCAAAAGGTTGCGTGACATTTTTGTTAGGCTCTCCAAAATCCCTTCCGGCCTGTCAACGTCGGGGCGCGATCATCATCCTCGGCATGTTTGCACTAGCGAAACGCAGCGTTATGTCGGAAAAGGTTGACGTGCTACTTAAAGTTGGGTTGGGTCATCTAGGAAAGGTAAGATCGTGTTGTTGTTCTTCGGCGTCAAGAGCTAACCAGGTCATTTTTCAGGCCGACATCACGCTCGCCCGGTACACATGCGTCGCACTTCAACGGCTGAATGGCAGCGCGAAGAAGGTCAAAGGTGGAATTACCTCTCGTTCTGCGTTTCCTTACTGATGAGGTGGGCGATGGTAAGGTTCCCTCCTCAACAAGACTCTCCGCATGGAGATGGAAAACCCGGTGTTCAAAAAGCTCCAAGACGCCATCGAGCATCCCTGCCGTTCCAAAGAGTGGTTTGGGATGGCCGAGCAAGCCATCAATACGATCTATGCCCTTGGCGATCACCCAGACGAGTTGTGCAACGCAATCATCAGGAACCTAACCCGCCGTGCGTTTGCGCGAAGACCGCATCCATTATCGCGAGACGTGCTGACGGACGAGGAGCGGGACCCGGATGCGATGGAAGAGGACATGGAGCCTCCGGTTTCTACTCGTTTTGCATCACAAGCGCCTACATCACAGGGTATCTCGGTCACTCAAGGCGGAGGTCAGGCATCTGAGGAGAAGGACGTTGGTGATGTGTTCCATCTCAGTCAACTCCTGTTCATTGTGGGACACGTCGCGATCAAACATATTGTCTTTCTTGAACTCGTCGAAAGGGAGTGGAAACGTCAAAAGGACGAGAAAGAACTGGGCTAGTCTTGTTGTCACTCATCGAGGGGAAGTGCTGATGTTTTCTTTTAGCGGAGAAGCTCGCGGCAGGGATGAATTTGCAGAACAAGGTATCCAAAGAAGTTGAAGAGCTGGACCAGGTCGCAGGTAACGTCGAAGACGAGATTGGTGAACGGATTGCTGCAGTGCGGGAAACAGAGCTCCTGTACGGGCCACAGTCCTTGTTGGCTCTGTATGGACCCCTGCTCGTCCATGTCTGTGGGAGCCCTCACAAGTTCAAAGTAGGTCAAACCCAATAAATGTTTCGTTCACGACGATTTACAATCAATTTTCCAGAACCAGACCTTGCGCGCGACGGCGACCTTGTCGTTTGCCAAATTTCTCTGCATCAGTTCCCAATTTTGTGACCAGCACCACCACCTCTTGTTCAAGATACTCGATGCCTCGCGAGACCCGAGCATTCGTAGCAACATCGTCATCGCGCTCGGCGACGTCGCCGTCTCATTTAGCAGCATCATCGACGAGAACAGCAACGAGCTCTACAAGGGGCTCTCGGACCAAGACCTGGTTGTTAAGAAGAACACGCTCATGGTGCTCACGCATCTCATCCTCAACGGAATGATCAAGGTGAAGGGTCAGCTAGGCGAGATGGCCAAGTGTCTCGAGGACGAGGAGCCGCGGGTTTCAGACTTAGCAAAGCTATTCTTTACGGAGCTGTCGACCAAGGACAACGCGATTTACAACAATCTGCCCGACGGTAGGGTCCGCGCTCGGATCCGGGTCTGGATCAGTATTGACGGCATGTTTGACAGTCATCAGCCACTTGTCCTCTGGGGACCATGCCGTCGACGAAAAGGCGTTCCAGAGCACGATGCGCTACATATTCTCGTTCATCGAAAAAGCAAGTGGTCGTCTTTTGCTCGCCCCACCTTCCATCTCACCTACCACCGCATCACAGGAAAAACAAGCTGAGAATATCGTTGAGAAGCTCTGCCAACGCTTCCGCCTCTCAACAGAATCACGTCAATGGCGCGATATCAGTTTCTGCCTCGCGCTGCTCCCATTCAAGTCGGAACGCTCCGTCAAGAAGCTGATCGAGGGGATGCAACACTACCGGGACAAGCTTCACGAACAGACCGTGTTTGGGCATTTCTCGGAAATTCTGACCAAGGCAAGGGCGAACAAGTCGGCGAACAAGCCGGATACGGAGCTGAACGAGTTCGAGTCGGTAAGTGCTCCCTTTTTTGGGAGGTGGCTCGATGGTTCGCTGAGACATTGTAGATCCTCGAGGAGCATCGACGGCAGGGCGAGGAGGACCAGGCGTTTGAGAAGCGCGTCGAGGGGAAAAAGGCGGCCGCGAAAAAAAAGGCGACGAGGCGATGTACGTGATTCTCTCTCTTTTTCCGTAGTTCTCCGCTTTGCGACTCACACACACCGTCCCTATAGCGGCGCGCAAGAAGGCACAGACACAGGAGCCCGAAGCAGAACGCGAGGACATGGGCATGGACGTTGCAACCGTGGAGCCTGCGCGTCCCAACTTGAAACGACGCGCGCGCGCCGTCGTCGCTCAAGACGACGACGACGACGACATGTACTTGTAAACCCGGAGCACTTTCCCGCATTTCAGTCTAGCACTGTATCGATAGTAGGTAGCGGTCGTTTTTCCCTTGATTATGGGCTATCATATACACTCAACATGTAAACTCCCACTCCACATGGCGTAAAATCAAGATCATTCATCAAAGTTCGGAGCATCGGACCTATACATCACCTAGTACAAGTAAAGAAAAAAGTCTCTAAATTGGCCTCACACCACGACAAGCACTCGGTGGGAAATGCACCCTTTACTCCCTTCAGGATCAATGTCTTGAGAGGAATGCCCATGTCCTTTCTTTGTGATGCAACCGCGCAGATCTCTCGAATGTGCCAACAATCCGGGTCGTCTTCGTTTTGGATGGTGAGACTTTTGAGTTGTGGAAGTTTGGCATCACGCTGACACCCTGTTGGAGAGAGAAGTTGTTCAACGATTGCAGGGTGGTCTCCAAGGCCAAACTGAAGCACAAGCGATGTGAGTTGATTTAGGCTAGCATATAGCACTTGGATGCATTCAGTACTGAAGTTATGCTTGAATTGATCCCACTCGATGTCAAGGTGTTGAATGCTTTTGACCAAATTGTGTGACCGCCATTGAAAATGTGGAAGGAACCTTTGCAAGCAAGTCTTTTTGGTTGAAAGTGCCAGTGTGCCTACGAGGTGTGCGACAAGTTCTTCCCATTGAGATTCATGGTTTTCATAATGCATGAAACGAGGCTTTATTGTTAAATTTTCAAGGGAAGGGGTGTAGAGCTTGTGCAGCAATCTTGTCATTTCAGATATATCCATGGTGATATCCAGTCGTTTGAGCTCGAGAAGCTCAATTAAAACCGGACCATCATCACACCGTATGTAAGGGTCCGGGCTGGATTCCCAGCGAAACGAAATCTTGGCAAGTATAAGGACTTTTAGTTGTGGGACACCATGCAAGATGATAGTAAATTCGTTCGACGATAGGCAAATTTCAGGTCCCAAACAACAGGAGCCAATTTCAAGGGTTGTGAGGTTTGGAGCAGAGGAGATCCAAGCCCAATTAGCGATATCTCCCACCAGGGAGATGGACTTTAGATGAGGAGCTGAAAAGTTGGAAAGCACAGAGCACTTCGACCAGATGTAATGTGCAACATCCTCGTCTCCATCTAATTCCAATCGAACTGATGTGAGTTTTGATGCAGTTACGAAGCATCGTCTGGAAATTACATCGATGATTCTGTATATCATGGTGGATCCGTAGTCTGCTGGTAGTGCGGCCCACAACACGATTGAGTGCCAACGATCCACATGTAAAAGAAGCAGCTTGCAAAGCTTGGCGAGGGAGAGCCCAGTGGAGTAGTGCGGGTAGCAAGGATATATGTGAATCCGAAAATCTATTGGGAGGCCTTTGCTTCGTGCCAGCTGCCTCTTGATGAGATCCAGGGATGTACGTGGGTCAGGAGTGACAATAATGACTTTCCAGAGGTGCGGGGTCGACATCGCCGTGTCATGCCAGAGGCGGCAAACAAGAGAAATGTGTAACCAGGGTTTGATCATATATTCTACGACCTCGTCTTTTGTCTCTTGTTTCATGTAGTCCTCGTTTGTGATCTCCTCGTGCCAGCTATCGGCGAGGAACTCGAACAGATATGAAATAAGTTCGACAGGGAGCATGTGAACAGGGCACGAGGTTGGGGAAATAAAAGGCGACGGGTTGCTTCCAGGAACAGTCGATAATTCAGCATTTATGCGATCGTGCATTCTGCTACCGTTCGCGTGATATGAGCGACATGTAAAAAGAAAAAGGGCTGGATACGAACTTGGTTGTGGAAACGAAAGGAGTATGGAAAATAGGGGCCTCTGCGACGACATCAATTTACACCATCGTACAATGTAGCATACAATTCCGCAGACCAACATTTCCCAATGCTTAGGCCCACAAGCTGCTGGCATCAGAAGAGTATCTCAATCCCCTCACGTCGGCCTCCTCAACGACTTGATTCATCTCCCTCGTCTCCGCCTCTGATAACTCGATATTTCCACCCGCGCAATTCTCGAGCGTGCGCTTTGGATGACTAAAAATACGCGGTCAGATTATGACTGTGCATGACACGTGTGGATGCGTACGAGGATCCTGGAATAGGAATGACGTGTGGGCCGAGCGAGCTAACCCAGGCGATACACAGCTGTGCCGCGGTCACGTTCTTCTTCTTGGCAATGCCGGTCAAGGCGTCGACGATGGCAAAATTGTGCCTCATGGACTGACGACGCAAAGTGAGTCACAGCGTCGCTCTATATGCCGAACATATTCTTACGTCTTCTTGGAAACGAGGGAGATGACGGCGGAAATCGCCCTCTGCACGACACGTCAGTTTCTCCATGTGAAGTGAACATTAAAGGTGACTCGCCAGCAAGATCTTCAGGTCGTTTGATCTGTCCCGTCAAGAAACCTCTTCCAAGGGGACTGAAAACGACAAAAGGGTCAGGAACGCGCGTCCGAAACATCTACTGGGATACTTACGAGTACCCAGAGACTGCCACACCAAGCTCCTTGGCAGTAGCGATGACTGACCGAACATCATTTGTCGGTGGCGGAGAAACTCAACAGTGCTGCCCTTACCGTCTCGTGTTTGCTGTTCATACGAAAAGGGGCTAATCTCGATCTCCACGATGCTGATCGGATGAATCTGTGATGAAAAGGCACCCGACGTCCGAATAAGCACCCCCGCACAAACACCAAAAGCGCAACACAGACCTTGTGTGCCCGACGCAAAGTGGCTGCCGAACACTCTGACATGCCGATATGATCAAACTTGCCTTGATCCTTGAGCTTGGTAAGCGTCGTGATCGCCTCTTCCACGGACACATTGGGGTCTACGCGCGCGCACTCGAATAAATCGAGGCGTTTGGTGCCTCGCAATTTTTCGTTGATGAGGTCGACGCTTCTTGCGAGGTTCTTGGCACTTAAAAAAGGTTCGATTTAACGCCTTGGGCTCGCATTTCATACGCACGAACTATCCGGTTCAAGTGACATGTATTGTAGTCCTCCCTTGGGGATTCAAAAAAGAAGTATTGTAAACCGATCGCGCGGTGCATCGCACGACGAACCTTGACAGACAAAAACGCCCTCTCGCTATACTCGGGGTGCGCCTCAAAAAAATCAGCGATCAACTCGAGGTTGGCAGTGGTGAAGTTATGCCCGTAAAATTCGCCTGGTGGGAGATGAGGGTGCCGATGGGTGAGTGTTTGAAAAGCGTGGCAGAAGGAACTACAGAGCCAAGAGGGGGATCGTATGCTCACCTCCGTTGAGGACCATCTTTGCACCGGGCGGTAGTGCGTTGATTCCCGCTTTGATCGCCTCGAAACATTCGTCCTTTGGAGAGGGCTCTGGTTTCCATCTGGAAAACGGCCCAGTTCATCCTATAGTGTGCTTAAAGTTGCGGCACGACGCACGTCATCATCATCAGGCCATGCTGTTGCGACAAGGATGAGATGATCGCGCGCATATCGCTGGCAGAAATGGGTGCTTACGCCCACTTTACCGACGACGACGTCGGATGCCGTCCCTCCAAGGGTGGTTGTAGTGCAAGTCATCGTTCAGGTTGTGCAACAAGTCTCTGAGAGTGTTGAGGCGAGAAAGGTCGTGTGTGTACGTCACTGCCCCTAATTGCTTGCGCGCGGAGCCGACTAGCGACCCGCTTATCTCAAGCCCGACCACCACCACATCCAAGCATGCACTTCAGTAAGACCCACCGAGTCCCTCTGGTGTTGGCTAGCAAGTATGTCCTCATCGTTCAGGTGGGGCTCACCAAAGTTCATCGGTCTTGGCTTTCTTTCGTTTGTCAGCATCATCGCGGAACTGTTTGGTTCTCCGTTCTTGAAGAACGCGAGCATCATTCTTGCAGTGGGATGTATCGTGGCGGGTACTGCGGGGTATGTTGATGGGGGTACTGTCACTTCTGCGCCGACGATCACATTTCTTTGGTAGGTTAGACGCTTACTTTCGGCTCGCGCGTGATACCCATCTGGTACGGTGCACACGCTCGAGATCGGTGTCTATCCTCCAACGATCCTCTCGATTCTGGCAGTATACGTCCCGCTCGACTCGACTCATTTGTATCGCAAGGCGGCGTGAAAGATTCGCTGGTGTTCGGTCCCTTAACGCATGCTCAGAGTGACGGCTTTGGAGGATTCATGTCTGCCATGTTCACCGTGACGCCACTGTCCATTTTTGCGCAGGCAAGTCTTCGTGTGGTTCATCAAGCAAAGTGCTCACCCCTCCGCGTCCTCAGAATAATGGCGCTCATGCGCTGTGAAAATCATGCTGCTGATCGGTGGTGCTGCACCGTTCTCATCCTTTTCGGTGAGGACTCCAGTCGACGTTGTACGAGACTGGAGAAAAGCGTAGGCGACGTCTGTACGTCGTGGTAAGCGCGCCTGTCCAAATATGGTAATGTAGGAAAAGTGTATCGTATGTACTAGTAGGAGCTAAGTAATGGGCTGATCTCCAACAGAGGCGTCGGATCGAGCGAGGAAGGTTTGATGACGCGTCGCGACGTACGACCCACTAATTCACCACGGGGACTTGACAAGTCTTTAAACGCGTTCTCGAGCAGATTCAAGATCGAGGAATCGCTGGGCGAGAACGCGACGAAAAGCTCAGCGTCAATGCGAACTCGAGCGAGCCAGAGTTCCGTCGTCGTCGATGTCCCTCGGATAGAATTACGAATGACTCAGCCGAGCCGGTGCGGCGTAGACAAGCAGCTGTGCGCTTGTCGTCTCACCAGCCTCTGTCCCAGTTCCTGGGCCGTTACTCGACCAAGTGAACTTCTGTAGATGATCACGACAGTAGACCAGCAACCCGAGGCTGCAGTGCTGCCCAATTCGAGCACGAGCGGCACCAGCGATCCGCGCAGGCTTCAAACGAAATACTCGGAAAGTGAGGCGATCGGTGGCTGCGACGCACCACCGGCTTGCCGAGCATTTGCATTTCGCGCCCGTAAACGCGATCGCGCGTGCCAGCCTATAGAGCGAGTGGTGCGCACCGTGACAGTGCGACGACAATGCCACTGGCTGAGAGTGGTCGGAGGGTGATCGCTTTGCCCGAGGCTAACCTGGGTGCTGCGTGCACCCGGCCAGTGGCTGCTGCGGCATGGATACTGAAGAGAACGACACGTCGCGGACTCGACGTCGTTGAGCGAACATGTTCGCAGAGAGCTTGCAAGGTTAATCCATAAGGTGTTCAAATTCGTGTCGTAGAGGCAGAATAGTGCTCTGACGACGAACTATCCATATTGATAGACCTTGAATAAAAAGAGAGCAATAAATATTGAGACCCGTAGGTCTACCACTCCGGAAAAGCGTGTCATCCTTGTGCAGGGGCCATGCTAATCTTCTCTGTATCGTTCCAATTTTATCGTGTGCAACCCCGAAGGGTGCACTTGTTTACGTGCAAGTCGAGCGGACGCCAACGCACTTTTGATTTATCCTGGGGAGACCTGTTGGGAAAATTACTATATACGGCAGAAATTGAAGTTGTGGCTGGGAGGCTGGATTTATGTATCGTCGCTCGTGTCTTGTTATCTTGTGTTCCAGAATCGCGATGTCGCTCTCATTTTACTCATACTCTGCAGTGTCGCTGGCGACGGCGAAGAGGGTGGCCACGACGATGACAACTTGAAGGAATGATGGAGAGGAATTGTAGCTCGGTGACCATGGTTCGTAATCAACGGTCCTTCTATTCCTTCCTACACCAACTATCACGGTTGCCAGAACGCCAGCTCTCCCTTGTTTACCCGAGCCATCGTGGCCACCCTCACCTTTCCTTTTGCAAAAGAATTGGCTGTCTCGAGCGGCAGCCCATGACTCCGTCGGATGACAAACAAGCTCGCCACGAAGCCCGACGCCTTCCTGCAAATTAGAAACATGGAGAGCGAATATCACAGACCGAGGCAGCAGGCTTTCCAACGCTTTAGCATGGCTAGGCTGGTTTCTCTCTGAAAACAAGTGAAACACAACATCGTTGCGCAATGGCTAGCCAGCGGATCCAACGATATCAATACGGAAAAGTCTGGTCTGTCGGCGGGGGTCCATCTAACAATGGTGAGATTTTTTCCACCATTTCTGAATTGAACACGTCGCCACCGACGAAACTGATGGGTACGAGGTTGGCGTGCTCTTGAAGAGCTTGTATGCTACATCGAATGTTAATGGGTCAGTCGAAATCACCGCGGTGCAATGCGTCCGACTCATCCTGTTGTAAGTCAGTGGTGACGGTGTTCCGGAGTGAGTAGCCATCTTCCACCTTCTTCTCTCGTCCGCACTAACTGACGCATTCTGCGGTGTCAACCCCCCAGCTTCGACAGTAACGTACAACAAGCACCGATGTCTAGCAGAATATCATGAGAATTCTCTCAACCGAGCTCAGGGACGTTGCGTACACTAATAGAACTGCCACCCCATGCCTGGAAGTAGAACATCTATCAGGTGTATATCTCTCGGGTGTCGAATCTCGCTCGGGAAAGGGGAAAGGACTGTAGCTGTATGCGCCTGAGTAGTGTGGGAAAACTACAATGGGTTCATTTCCTATCCTTGGTGAGTATCGATGCAGTGCTTGTTCGCCCTTTCTCGCACTCGTAGGATGTGGTTCTTGAGCGCTTTGGAGAATGTCGTTTGCTCTGGAGTGTTCGTGGAGGAAGCATCGGCTCCAAGTCGCTCATTGTGGCTCGAGCGATCAGTCTGGCGCAGACTCCCGCGCAACTTTCCTTGGTATCAACAGGCGTCGTGCGCAGTAGTTTGCACTATAGACCACTGGCATGTAGATCAGCTCCGTGCAGCCTCCATATCAAAGGCGAACCTCGAGAATCGTCAACCCGGCTTGGACAAGAATATGTGCTCGAGGGAAACGATGGGGATCTGGACGAGAGATGAAAACTTGAAGGTGCCAGGACCACATTCAAAACACGATCTGTTGTCGGAGACGTTACCAAGCTCAGTGTTGGATATAACTTCATAAAATTATCGCACTAGTATAGTGTACCCTGGAGACCGGTTCAATGGATTTTGATGTGCAACTTCGTCCTAGTCCTCACCCAACCTCGTACATGGCATCACAACAACCATACGTAGGCCGACAGCACTGACGTCCGTGTATATAGCGATAGTTTGAAAGAGTACACGCCATTAATTTGCGGTTCAACGTACATGTCCCATCACTACTCGAGCCATCAGTGCAGCCCTGTCGAGGTAGCTATGGATAAAGACGGGCCTGCGCCCATCTGGTGTGATCGTGGGTGCTCCCTTTGCTGACGAGATGTCTACCCAGCTCTGCCAGATGAGAAGCTGAGCGAAAACTCGGAGTTGGAACGTCACCGCGTCGTCGACTTCGAGGTTCGTTCTCTGGAGTACGGGATACGCGGGCGGGTTCGGTACATGAAAAAGAATTGAGGTCTGACATGGGCAAAGCAATCTAATGCGTGGTTTCCAGGCACACATTCGACACGTAAAGAGTCCAAGATAGGATATCATCGCCTTGCTCGTCTCTTTGGCCTCCCTACGGGCTACCATGTCGAGTCAAGCACAAGGTATCATTTGGTTCTGTCGTTGTGTAAGACGAGAGTGATGATTTCACCTACCAGTACAACAATTGCATTCGCGAGCAGGGTCGCTCGTGGCCGAGTTTGAGCAGGGTGGAAGGATAACAGCCAGATACATCCACGAAGCGATCGTACTCGATCGTGAAGCCCTGGAGCTTTGCCCACCAGGCCATCCCAAGCGAGCTGAGTCTTTGACACAGCTTGCACTACATCTGTTCACGAGGTATGAGCAACTCGGATCCATGGAGGACCTGGAGGCGGCGGTTGTCTTCGACCGAGAGGCACTTCAGCTTCGCCCCCAAGGTCACCCATCTCGTTCGTTCTCTTTGAGCAACCTTGCAGTTGATCTCAGAACGCGGGGCAACAATCTCGGGGCCATGCAGGATATCGAGGAGGCCAATGTTCTCGACCGAGAAGCACTTCAGCTTCGTCCGCAAGGTCACCCTGACCGCTCGTTGTCTTTGAACAACCTTGCAGTTGGTCTCAGCACTCGGTACCACAAGCTCGGAAACATACAGAACCTGGAGGATGCCATTGTTCTTGACCAAGAAGCACTCCAGCTTCGCCCGCAGGGCCACCCTGACCGCTCGAAGTCATTAAGCAACCTTGCAGTTGATCTTAGAGCACGGTACAACGGGCTCGGAGCCATTCAGGACCTGGAGGATGCCATTGTTCTCGACCGAGAAGCACTCCAGCTTCGCCTGCAAGGTCACCCTGACCGCTCGTTGTCTTTGAACAACCTTGCCGGCGATCTCAGAACTCGGTACAACAAGTTCGGGGCCATTCAGGACCTCGAGGAGGCCATTGTTCTTGACCAAGAAGCACTTCAGCTCCGCCCGCAAGGTCACCGTAATCGCTCAATCTCTTTGAACTACCTTGCAAGCGATCTCAGCACTCGGTACAAGAAGCTCGGGGCTATGCAGGACCTCGAGGATGCCATTGTTCTCGACCAAGAAGCACTTCAGCTTCGCCCGCAAGGTCACCCTTATCGCTCGTTGTCTTTGAACAACCTTGCAGTTGGTCTCAGTACTCGGTACGACATGCTCGGGGCCATACAGGACCTCGAGGACGCAATTGTTCTCAAACAGGAAGCACTTGAGCTCTTCCCGCAAGGTCACCCTGATCGCTCGTTCTGTTTGAACAACCTCGCAGTTGATCTCAGCACTCGGTACAGCATGCTCGGGGCCATACAGGACCTCGAGGGCGCCATTGTTCTCGACCAAGAAGCACTTCAGCTTCGCCCGCAAGGTCACCCTTCTCGTTCATCGTCTTTGAACAACCTTGCAGTTGATTTCAGTACTCGGTACGACATGCTCGGGGCCATACAGGACCTCGAGGACGCAATTGTTCTCAAACAGGAAGCACTTCAACTCCGCCCGCAAGGTCACCCTGATCGCTCGTCGTCTTTAATCAACCTTGCGGGCGACATTAGGACTCGGTACAACAAACTCGAGGCCCAGTCAAACAAAGCAAGTAACTTTGCATACTTTCCCTTACTTAATTCTTATTGTTTTAAAGTCGAGTGACCTCGACGAACTTTTTACTCTCTACATTCAACTGGCAGATCTTCCTCACACCATATCTTTGATGGATCTATATGCCTCTCGAGCTTGGATCTGTGATGCTGAATTTTTTCACCATCCCTCGGTCGTTCTTGCATATGGAACATCTCTTCGACTACTCACCCATTATATGTCCATTCTTCCCTCTTTGCCACAACACCTTGACATTCTCAAGACACACACGTCCTCGCTTGCAGCTGATGCCTTCTCAGCATGTCTTCGTAATTGTGCCAAGGAGCGTGCAGTTGAGCTCCTAGAACAAGGCCGGTGTGTGTTCTGGAGCCAGCTCGCTCGTCTTCGCTCCCCCCTTGACGACGTCACCGAATCCGGGCCGGCTGGAAAGTCGCTAGCAGACGAATTCAATTGCCTGACATCTCTCATTCGCAATTTGCTCAGATCGCCTGGCGTCGACCAGCACGATCAACTGTGGCACCTCAATCTGAAAATTCAGAGTGTCGTGGCTGCTATTCGCAACTTGAACGGCCTCCATCGATTCCTTTTACCTCCTCTCTTTTCAGATCTACAATCCGCAGCCAGAGGCGGGCCTGTTATCATCGTGAGCGCAAGCCAGTATGGTTGTGACGCACTCGTGATCTTCATTGACCGAGACCCTGTCCACGTTCCATTGTCGATCACTAAACAATATCTTCAGCTCTTATCTTCGAACCTTCGTATCTCAACTACTCGCTCAAACTCATCGGATGCGGTCAAACTCCTTGGTCCAATCTTACGCGAACTCTGGGATGATGTTGTCTCCCCCATCGTGAATTTGCTTCAGGAGACACACCCACTTGGATCTCGGATCTGGTGGTGCCCCACTGCTGAGTTTTATGACCTGCCCTTGCACGCTGCTGGTCCGTATAGGAAGGGACACAAGAACCTCCCAGATCTCTACATTTCTTCTTACACCCCCACGTTGAGTGCCCTCGTTCATGCCAGACGGGCAAGTCTATCTATGTCGGCGACCAACGCGAAACGTTTTATTGCTATCGGACAAGCGAACGCCGCCGGACAGAGCATGCTCCCCTCTGTGCACGTCGAACTAGATATCGTTCGTGAACGCATCAGCGGACTCGCGACATTCACGCAGATCGAGGGTGAGGAATCGTGTACTTCTCGGGTTGTCGAGGAGCTTGGTAGGAACGAATGGGTGCACCTTGCTTGTCATGGTATCCCAGACCGTGAAAAGCCATTCGAATCTGCGTTCGCTCTGTGCGACGCATCTTTCACGGTTGGGCAAATCATCCAGCACGATTTGCAGAACGCTGAATTTGCGTACCTTTCTGCGTGTCATACGACCGTCGGAGATGAGGAGAGTCCGGACGAGGCGATCCATCTCGCTGCTGCAATGCAGTTTGCAGGGTTCCGCTCTGTCGTTGGCACGATGTGGGCGGTGGACGATTCCGAGACGGACAAGATCACGTCGGCGTTTTATAGACATTTGGTGGACGACGAGTGCGGTCGTCTTGACCATACCCGCGCTGCATTTGCACTGAACAAGGCTGTGAGATCGCGTGGAGTACCGCTTGATCAACGAGCTCTTTATGTCCACATTGGTGCTTAGTTTCTGTTTCTACGTCTTTCTGGTATACTTCACTGTTCGCATTGTGTCATATAGACAACTGAGGATGCAAATGAACGGAGGGAGCCGGTCACCAAACTAGCATGCTCGTACTTTCGAGTCTTATGGTATGGCGTCTGCTTCAAGGTCATTCTGACTAACGTCTAATCGACATCATGGACCATTGCAACCAGTAATATGTCAATCTGGTTCTGATCGAACTTCGCATCAACCCTCACCCCTCGGGTTACTTAGTTCCTGTGGTTCATACACATACTGCTGAATGGTACACGTTCGACGGTACTTTTGGCTTAGCGGCATAATTGAGACTCGTCGGCGGCGATGCTTCGTCTCGTTCTAGTCTGGGTAGCTTTCACTGCGAGGGCGCCAGCTGAGCTAGTCTTCGTCGAAATGTACAAGCTTTACCGAAAGAATCGTTAGCAATTCGGGTGCTCCGTTCGCGGCTACCCTTTGGGCTCACCTGGACGAACTGATAACCATCGGCAGAATGCCTATTTTCTCTACGTGCTAATTAGACAGTCAGTCCTGCTAAGGGCAATCGTGATAGATTGTCTTACTGGGCCGGCCGGGACAGCAGGGCGTTTTTCCTGCGTTCCATACCTTGCTTCTGTGTGTGCACATTCCGAATGATAACCGATTGTTCCCTGAGGCTGGAGAAAAGATCTTCGGCTTCGCCCGCAGGAACACCCCAATCGCTCTTCGTCTTTGAGCAACCTTGCAGTTCTTCTCAGTGTCGGTACGACGGGCTCAGGGCCATGCAAGATCTCGAGGCGGTCGCGCTTGGGAAGGCTTTAGTTATACTTTCAAGCGCATGAAAATATTCTTTTGAACCACCTTCAATTGCAGTTCATCTTCGCGCTTGGCACAACATGCTCAGGGCCCAACTAAGTCGCCTTGCACTGTTCCTCCTGTCTCGTTCTCAATGCTGCAAGGCTAAGTGACCTGGACGAACCTTTCACTCTTTACACTTGATTGGCAGACATTCTCCACGAACGAATTGAAAACGACGTCCATCGAGTAACCATTCATCCACGACGTGTTCCCTTCCAGCACCCCAAGGTACGAGTGCCCGTAACACGGTACAGAAGTCGCTATGCGTTTTCTACTCGTCCTCCGAAACTGGTGAGTCGATGACCCCGAGGCGCTTGTTGACCTCGCCCCACAACTCCACGTACTCTTCTTTTTCCTTGTTTATCTCCTCGTCTACGTAGAACGAAGCAGTCACTTTTGTGATGGAGGGGAAATATCGTGCGAGAATGTTGTATACCGACCCCGCATCGTCGATCGGGGATTCAGGGAAACGGAGAGATCTAAGCTCGGGATTGCAAACGACATCCTTTGTGTCGACCGGGATCTGCCTCGCGTCGACAGGCAAACAAAGCTCGGTGAGGTACGGGCAACATTCGAGGAGCGACAAGAGCCCTTTAAAGGTGACATACGTTGCCCACCGCCAAGGATATTCGTCTTCATGCTCGCCCCCCCGATCGCCGCATTCTAATTCCAGGGCTTGGAGCGAGGGCCAGTTGCGCGTCAAGGACACCAGTTCGTCGTCGGAGAGAGAATACCAGAACCCGAAATCTACAACCAGTACACGAAGGTGACACAATGGAGCGAGGGGAAGAAGCATGTCATACGTGAAGCGGGGCCGCAGGGACAACCACGCAAGGAAATCTTCACATACCAGACCAATGTTAATTGCGTGGAGAGTGTGTGTGCGTTGACGAGATGCAAGTGCAGTAAAGAAGGAGGATACTGCTTCGGATGTGGGTAGGGAACGTTGATAGAGCCAGAATGCATGGAACGACTGGTCCTTGTTCCGTAGCAGGGCCGTGACAAAATCCAGATCGCATGCATCCAGGGACAAGCTCTCGACATTGCGAAACGGAGTCATGTCGCATGGACTGCATACTTGAAGCAGATTTGAATTGTCAGGACGGAGGTTGAGTACTAATGATTCAAGTGTGGGAGACATGGCAACATGGATCAGAGCAGCATTGTCTATGGGGATATCAATGCTGAGATATTCAAGGTGTCCGTATTGGGTAATGGACCGGGAGAGAAGTTCGGTGGTCGTCCGAGATACATCCTTGCGCCAACCAAATCTGATGTCAAGGGAGTTCAAGTTCGGACACAGGGTAGGATAGTTGGCAAGAAATGACTCCAATGCACCATCCTCCGGATCTTTAAGGTTGACCGTCAAGGAAACGAGTGATGGGCTTAGCAACTGTTGAATAAATGCGATAGAGAGCCTTGGCTGAAGATTATAGTAGTCACATGGGTACCACTCGAGTATCTTCAAGTTTGGCAACAACGGAGAACGAGATCTGTAGAAGCTGATGGCTCGCAAAAATGACAGCGAGAATGGGCTGTTTTTATCGACTCTCAGTTCCCTGACGCGATGCGAATATCGATGAATGGTAGCCCATTCACTAGGAGATGGTGGAGTCTGGAGACACGGTGAGCAAACGAATTGACCTAGAAGTGTAAATAATACCTTTGCCCTGTCTTCGTTCAACGACGTCGCATAACACCGAATGAGAGGCTCTAATGAGTCCAGGTTGCGCCAAAGACGGTCGAGGGAGGGCTCGGAGAATGCATGGCATGTTCGAGCTAGAGAGGCAAGCACAGAGCGTTTGCATGAACTCGCATCAAGACAGTCCAGCACGCTGTGAAATAAATCTTGTTGAAGCAGGGGGTGCTGTGGTATGCCGCCAGTGGTGGGGTTGGCAAGAGCCATGATAGACGAGAGTTGCCAGAACACTGGTACCAGATTCACTTGTATTCAGTGTTTATTCTTATGAGGTTGAATATGATTTATGTTGAGGATTCGGATGAGCGATATAGGACGGTCGGGGTTTGGGATCACTCGGACTGATGATTCCCTGCTTAAATACTATAGTAATGTATTCTATGTTATAAGTAAATTGGTGTCTTCGTGCGAGTCGATGACGATGTATGACATCTCGCCATAGCCTCGGCATATCTGCAAACTCCAAAGTGGCTGTGCACAGTCTGCGACCGTGCCGCTGTTCCCGTGCACAGGACCGTACGGGCTGGTACACAGAAACTCTACTCTAATACACACTTGTCTGCTTGGTCTCACATTTTGCTACATTCATCAGACTTTTGAGAGCAAAGAAATTACATTAAAAACTACCAAGAATGATATCTAAAAATGGCGCATCATAGCGCCGTCACTGTTGTCGCTGCCATCGTCCCCGTCATCCTCACCAGCCCATGACACTGGTCATGCTCGTGGAACTGGCATTGTCATCGTCCCCCCCGCCTCGTTGTACCCTGGAACCGGCCATGAGGGTGTTAGTGTCGTCGTTGTTGTGGTATCAGCCATAGGCACGTCGTTCTCGTTGCGCCGTGGTACTGGTCACGGGGGTGCCAATGTTGTCTTCGCCGCCGCGCCGCCGTTGTGGGGCCATGGTGTCGGCTGCCGGCATCGGGATCGTCCTCGCCGTCCTCGCCGCACCCGGGCACTGGTCACGAGGGTGCCGATATCGTCGCTGCTACCGTCGTGGCGTTGTGGCATTGGTCCTGGGCATACCGTCACCATCATCGCAGCGCCATGGCATTGGCCACGACACTGTCGTCGTCATCGAGCGGGCGAGACGAGCGATAGGCATCATCCCACCGTGGCACTGGCCGTGCACGTGATGACGCCGTCGTTATCATCGCACGAGGGCGTTCGTGTGGGCGTTGTCATCGTCGTGTGGTTGGGTGCACGAGATGATCGGAGGGTGCGTGAGACGACGGGTGCGCGAGCCGACGAGAGAGTTTGCAAGACAACAAGAGGGCTCGCTCAAAAAACGTCGAGAGGGCGTGAGACGGCGGCGCAGGAGACTGAAGGGCGCACAAGACGACGGGACATTGCGCAAGACGACAAAGATGTACAATTTGAGACTCCGACTGCCTGCTGATGTGAAGTACCACATTCTCCGCGAGTGCTGGATGGTGTTGTCTGAGCTGCGGAGTCCAAAGCCATGGCCCTAGTCAAGCTACCTAGCCAGTTCAACTTGCCTAAATGAACAAGGGAAGGTCGAATTCGAGGAGACTACTACAAGCCTTGGGGTAGCAATGCACCCCCCACATTGTGTCTTTGATGAATTTGTCTACCTCTCGAGCCCGGATCCACGAACACCTCCCCGCTCACGGACCACACATGAATACTTCCACCACCGCCCATGGTCACACCGTTGTACCTCGACTTCTGCGAACATTGATGACAAGGTTAAAATCATCACCAGCACGCACGCCTATTTTGCGTTCCCAATTGCACCAGAGTCAGTCGGAGCCGCTGTTGCTCCCACTCGCACGCCCCACGGTGCCATCGCCGACTTTTGGCGCGAGATGTCTGGGTACTAGCTTATCTAGCCCAGGATACTTATGGCTCTGTTGGATGTCGTCCGACCTGGCCGAGTTCCTTCTACCTCTACTGCGAATCCATAGGCTGACGAGACGAATTTCGAGCAACTGGACATGTCCTCTTGGACTTCAGCCAGGGTGCGCTAACACACACCCGTCGAACCACTAAGCTCGTGGTCACGGTTCGACGTCCGACATCGCATGCGCATCGTCCAGCGCAAGCTGACCACCAGAAAAGGCTGGTTCGGTGACTACGATTACGCCCGGCTCTGCTCGCCCGTCCTGTCTTTCTCGATCGGTGGCAGGAAACCGCGCAAGAGAAAGCAACCACCCTTTTATGGCGTCGGCGACGAGCTGCCGCTCGTCTCTGCAATGGTGAGCGAACTGCAGCATGCGGCAGGGTTCGCCATGCTTGCCGGTTTAATCACGCCTCCAATCATCTTTGCGAGCACGTTGGCTCTCGATGCGCAAACTTCTGCATACATGATATCTGCGTCGTTCATCAGCTGTGGTGCGTGGTCGACCGGGTGCCGTCTCGCACGATTTCAATAGCCCTTGTATTGACCGTCTACCCTGAGGAATCCCGAGTCTCGTTCAAATGTCGCGAATCAAGCTTTGGAAAGGGTATTACTGGACTAATGACCGTAGTCGGTACTAGTTTTGCTGCGCTCCGCACGGCCAATGCTGTACATGTCTTCTTTTGTTCATGGAATTCGAATCGGTCTTGAAGGTGCGCCACAAGATTTTCAACGCCATGTATGGTACGGGACTTGTCCTTTTGTTACTGATGTCGACGGTACCATTACTCGTGGCGCTTGTCTCGACGTGTACGGTATGATTCTTGGCAAGTCGACTACAGATTCTTCGTCAACAAATAACAGTTTTGCATGGTTTGTTCAGATACATCGTTGATATGTTCGTTCCTCGAAATTGGGCTTTCATTCATTTCCCCGCGCACTCTACAGCGCATATTCCCACCGATGGTTACCGGTGCGTACTCCTAACAGATGCAGAATATTTCCCCCTTGACATTTGCGACCAGGGAACGTCATCGTCGTGATCGGAGCATCCCACATTGGTTCGTCCCCAACTGGGTGGAGGATCAAACGGTTGTAAAGCACGTCGAATTAGGTCTAACTAGCCTCGTCGATCCTATCAGTCATGATATATGTACCCAGCCTACAATGGTTCACGAATCCAAGAGCTCCAAGTGCGCCAAACGACATGTCGTACCGTCCCGGTCCCTAATCTTCACCAAAGGGGAAGTTTGAGAAAGCCTGTCGAGAACCAACCTGAGTGCACCAGACCAGCACATCAAAAAGCGTGTCCGTACCTCAGCGATTGTTTGCGCAACTCGAGGTACTGTTCGACGGGAATCGCACCAATCGCAAAACCCTCGCCGCGTGAAAGCGAGACGTCGCCCGTCGTCACGTATCCGATAATGTCTTTCTGAACAGGTTTGATCTCCCCAAGCTAGAAACACGACACGAACGAAGAATATTATTATCTGTCTCACATGAGGAGGCCAAGGAAACCATACCTCGTGATCGCTTGGCTCGCTCGAATCGCCACAGTTGGCAGCGCTCAGACTCTTTTTCTCAAACGCCTTGATCCACTTGCGTGCCTCGTGATCGTCAATCTTGTAGATATTCGCCATGTCGCTCGGTGCACCTCTCCGTATCATCCTCGCCCGAACCATCACGAGCGCCGATCGTCTCAGATTCTTTGCAGACACTGACGTATCCAACGGATCCAGGTGATTCTTCTTCCGGAGTTTGTTTATCTCATCCAGAAATATAGCTGGCGTAATGAACGCGTCGGAAAGCATCTCTGGGACTCGAGGTCCACGCAAAAGCCAGGGTCGAATGCCGCGACTTTCCTCCCCTACCTGCATTGGGTCAACGTCAGGGGGATCCTCCCGTTGTGTCGTTATCAGCTCTTCATTCCCTTGTCCCCCGCTCTTCGATTCTGTCAAAGTCGGTTCCTCTAACCCAAGCACGACGCCCCAATCTGCAAGCCAGGGACTCCTTGTCCCCAGCTTGTCATAGTTTGGCTTCTTCGCAGGAGGGGTTCTTTCCCAACGCGCTTTCTCCTGCTCGGCATGATCCTTGGTAACAACGTCGTAC
>JBBPJX010000114.1:0-26591 GCA_038088955.1 Neotropicomus parvogracilis
CAGATCTTGCACCCGCGTATGTATTGCATGGGATCTAGAGGCAAGACGCGGAGGTTCTGCGCTAACCGGGAATGCCCTTTCCACGACTGGGAGATCTCCGCCGCCAACACGTGCGGCGGCCAGCTCGGCTTTCACAGTATCGAACGTCTCCTTGAATTGTGACGCCCCCTCGACCTCTGGCGCAGATAGGTCCACTGATTCACACTTGCGACCATCGCTCGAGGGCTCATCTATCAGTTCAGATGGGTTACAGTGACCCCATGTCAGCGTCCTTGGTTGACCCAAATTCGGTAGCTGCAAGTCGTGAAGGTGGGACGCAGCAGCAGCTACTCCAGTTAACTCAAGAACTTTGCCTGTCATCCCGAGTGATCGCATGCGTATGCCCGCGGTTTTGAAAGTACTCGCATAGTTGATGCGAGATATCCATTCGTCCATCTCCTTTTCTTCATTCGTCTGCAAGAGGATGTGACGCCCATCATGCGTAATGAGGCGAAAAGTATTCAAGTGCTACACCATGAACAGGTGAATAATTGGAAAGAATGTAAAACAAACAAAAATCACCTTGGTGTAGGATCGATCCAAAACTGCCACTGCGCCACTCAAGGAAATGATTTCGTCAGGCTTGAATGATGATGATGGTATGGGGTGTTTCTTTGGCAAACCGTCCCAGGAAAGAAGTGTTGTTGACCATGACAAATCACGGAAAAGGAGAAGCTGAGACCTAGTAAGTGCAACGCTATTTGGTCGCCACTTGCGATTCAATGGCTTTTTCCTGCCTTCCAACAGATCATCTTTACGATTGAGTACGGCGACCTTGATAAACTTGATGGTCCAAATCTCGGGCATGGGCAGCGTTTCAGATGGACCACCGAGACCATTGAGAGGCGGACTTCCAACCCCCCCAACACTCAAACCAAAGAACGGAGCCGTCGACCGCATGTCCGTTGGTCCAATTTGTACCACGTGCCCGTTGGCAAAAGCCAAGAGGATCTCGTCATAATTCCAGGAAGTACCAGTGCCATCCCATCGAAACGGGTTCTCAAGTGATATTCGGCCATCAACGTCTATACGGAGTTGATCCAGTAAATTCTAAAAGTATTTGTGAGGCAAACCGGCGAGTGACACGAAACACTCACATTCGTGATGAGATAGTAAGGATCAATCCTTGGCTTGCTCAGCAATGCGTTCCCACCTTGTATCATTGGACTCGGAAGACCAGATGACGTGGAAGGTCTGGTGAAGTTTCGTTCAACGCACCCCTCGGTGTCTAAAGGGTCCTCGATAAAGATGAACGGCGCAAAAACGGTGTTATCGTAGAAGCACTGAGGGACTATCATGAGTGCCACCCTGTAAAGCCTACAAGTTCCACACACATCTAGAACCTCGGGAATCAACCCTGGTAGCGTCGTATTCCTGACATAGTCTGCCTTGGACATCTTCCGTCTATTTGACTTGTTGAACGCATCAGTGTGTAACATGATTAGACTAAATGCTAAGATATATGGATGGTCTGAATGAAGTATCGTCATCATCAACTTGCGCACCGGAGAGTTAAGAGCGGCACACCTTTGGAAGTGAATAGGTCGGGGTTGCAGGCAAGATACCTATCCGCGAACGCTTCAATGACACGATCGATTTGCTGTGTCTCTCGTGGTAGACCGACATCCATTAGCAATCTCCGCAGAGCAACATCGAGAGGGTCGCCTTTGAATTCGAAGCGCTCGATAAGTAACTTGAGCGAATCAGTGTAGATGGGGTCTCCACTGCAGAGAATAGTTAGAACGAACCGCGACTGCACAACGTAGCCTTACGTGGAGGCGAGGACTGCAGCTATATCGGCCTTTGGGACGAGGGACAGCAGTCGGTGAACAAAAGATTCAGAGGATTCACCCGCTCTGGGCTTCAAGACATCGGGTGGAATCTGAGTTAGAGATGGCCGAGGAGAGCGAGAGGATGGGGTTGTAGAAAGCATGGACCCATTCTTAGTGGCCGAAGAAGGCGATGAGGCAAACAAATTAACAGATAGGCGGTGCAGAAGTGGTGGATTAGTTGAGGAACGAGGACGGGAATTGGGTGAACCAAATTTGAATCGTGGTATGGGATTGTCGGAGGACTGTTTACTGCCTAAAAAAACAGTAGTGGGTTGCGGTGATAACGAGAAGAGAGAGCGTGAACGTGAACGAAAAAGAGTTCCAGAGTCAGCTGTAGCTGGACGTCGCGTGGGCGGACGGAGTGGTGCAGGAAAATACGGATCTGCAGTGGATGGTCGAGTATTGATCCTCTCTGGTGCAACTGGATTATGTAACAGACTAGAAGTGTTGGCAACTGTAGAAGAGTGTCGAATGGCGCGTTCTGAATAGCGCCTAGAAAGCCTCGCGGCGCTAGAACTGCTGCGTAACCTCACGAGTGGATCCGGAGGTGCGTTGAATTCCACTCGAAGTGGGGAGGAGGGTTTGGCCACTGGAAGCGAGGACAAGTCGGGTGGGACAGTAGAATGTTTGAGGGATGATGGCGAGAATCTGCGTAACCAAAATGAAGGTTTTCGTGCCAGCGATGTGGAAGGAGTGGTTTCATTTGTAGCGTAAGGCGCCGTTGAGGCTCGCTTCGCCGTTGTAAACGTTTGTGTCATCGATACACCTCTGGTGCGCTGCTGCTCCAGAGGCTGCTTTAGTCGCAACGAATGTGTGCTCTTAGTTTTCCGCAGGACATTCTCGACACTGTTGTTTGGCAAAGACGTAAATGCAACAGAGTTTATCTGAGAGGGAGAGGGCACCATGGAGGGGTTATGGTGGTAGACATCTAGATAAAGGGTGGGTTGTAGAGGAGTGTCGGTCACTTGCTGGACAGAGATTGGCACTTGGGCATCGTTGAGACGGGCGTTCGGTTCGTGGGTAGCAATGTCTGCATCGGCTTGTGGGGACGGAGTAGGAGGAAGATCTTTCTCGAACAAAAAACCACGCGGAGAGGTAGCAGGCGGATTGGCGCTGTATCCATCTACACGGGTTGATCCTTTGCGCACAGAGGAAGATACAGGAAGGATGCGGCGTGTCCAATGTGGTAGGGAAAAGAAGTGAAGACCGCTGCTGGTGGAGGTGCTGGTGCTGTCTGAGATGGATAGAGGGTGTGTCTGCCGTGCGGTCGATGGTGCTGCCTTGAAATTCGCAATGGGACTCGAAGTGTCAGCATGGCGTATGTGCCGGGGGTGTCTATTTCCCAAGCCAAGCATACCGACCATGAGCGTGACCTAAGTCGTCGGACGGTGCTCGCTATCGAAGTTGATGGCCACGCACAGAGAGACGTCGAGCACGGTGGGCACAAGGACAAGTGAACGTCGCGGAGGTCACCCCAGACAGTCGGTAGTGAGGGGGAGTGTTAAAGCAGCTTAACTAATATCAAGCAGTACCTCGGTTGATTAACAATGCTACAATTTAAACACCTTTTCGACCTTCTATCTCCACGCGTCTCCTCTGCAATGTTTCACGCTGTTCATGGGTCAGCAAATTTCGAGATGAACCGAGTTTATCCAGCTGGACGAACCTCCGCCGCCCGTTTCTTCTCTCCATACTTGATACGTTCGTAGAGTTTCCGCTTCTTGTTGCTCAGAAGCATCTTGCCCATGTCTTCCTCGTGCTGATCGACAGTCTTCTCCTTCTTTGTACGCTTCCTCTGCAAACTCTGCACTTCCCTCTCGAAAGCGCCATATTCTGTCCCTGCCGCCTCGGCCACCAGTTCGGCGTCGCGCACCGACTCGGCGTCGTCAGAAACGTCGCCGAGACCATCATTACGCTGCAACCTTTGTCCGTCCTCACTCCCAGATACCTCCTCTCCCGATGCTTCTTTTGTGTGGGACAGACCCACGGTTGGATCGTAAGCCCCTGGTTTATCGCCAAACGGAGACAAGTGTGGAGGAAGCGTGGCACCTTGTGCATACAGATCCTCAAGCAGGATCTTTCCTGCATTAATGCAATCTACAACCCATTGCGGCTGAACATATCTTCGTTTTCGTCGTCGTTCTTTCTCTTCTGCCGACTCATTGGACTTGCTCACCGCAGGTCGATCGATGATGATATGAGTGATGGAATCATCTGACTCGGTGATTGGCGATCCACTTCCAGACGATGTCGGCCAACCAACTCGGCCACCAAACGATTTTATCAGGAATTCGAAAACATGGCGGGATGTTTCGCGCGACAGGAAGAACGTGTATGGAGAAAACAATGATGCGGGTGCAGATTTGCGTGTCTCGGACAGTGAATGCAATGTAGGCAAGGGTGCCGTTGCATCCACGCCAGCTGAAACGCGCACGATAAACTCTTCATCGACCTCGGCAAACCTAGTAGCGAATTCTCCGGAGTCGGTGTCCACACCGTTGACAGAAGACGAGTCCAGGATGATGGATTTGATCGCTTGCCGGACCTCCCTTGTCGAAGCCGTTTTCCCAACGTTCTCTTGCTTTGGAATTGATACGACATTTTGCTCCGCTATCTCGACATTAAATGCACCGATTCCGGCACCAGCTTCATCCTGAGAGACATCCAGGGGAGGTGGGTACACAAACCCGATGTCCGTGTAGAGCTTGAAAAGGACGAATCCGAGCAGCGTTTGATAGAGTTCCAGGAATGTCAGCATTACTCGGACATCAACATCTGATGGAATCTGCGAGCGGGGTTCTTAGTATCCCTGGCATTAAAATATAGTAAAGGTGTTACGTTCTGGGTAAACTGATAGGGTACGAGCCAGGTGATATCCTGGTCCATGACTCCCGCCTGGTAATATATTCCTTTGATGGAAAGGAAAACCTTCCTGAGTGAACGGGAGTGCATGACATAGAGTTGCCATTCAGCAGCCAATCGTGAACAATTGGCGGTCAACGATGGCGACACACGATCGTTGGAAGGCAGCGAGGCAAAGAGGAATATCATACAAAGTGCATCATCGATGTCACGGATGGCGTCGATGAAGGTGGGATATCTGGACACGGAGTGAGTCTCCTGTGCTAAGATAAAGGAGGACGATGCTCAACCTCTCTTTTATGATGTGGTCCAGTCGGTAAGTCGGCTTGCTTTCCTCCAAGTTCTTCGCGATGCTCCATTCTCCACGGCCAAGAGCCCTTGAAATTTTTTTCGCAAACGCCTTGTGTTCTCTGAGCTTGTTCAATACCGGCTCGTGAGCAAGATAAGCAACGTCCTTTGTGTAGTAAAAGGAAGTTGGAGCGGTGGAGCCATTGTTGGCCCTCTTTCTGTTTCGAGGCTCGCGCGGAAATATTCCTGGTCTGTGTTACGGGCGCGAGATGGGACACGAGCGAGGCAAATAGATACCTTTGAGGATGCACAACCGCCGGAAGTCAGCCAAGGAACACTGTAATTTCTTGACCGCGGCTGACCGGGTCACGTAGGCTTTGGCTGCGCCGGCCTTGCCCTTTCGCTTCAAACGGGCCATGTCGGTTTTATGCGAGTCGGGGTGAAGAGGAAGAGAGGTGGCTTTGTTTGTCCATCATCAACACGACTCCTCCGCCAACACCACGATGAGGTGAGCAAAGGCTATCAGACGGTGCTCGGAACGTCGTGCTCAATTCGCGCACGTCAGTCAGTACGTCCACGTCCCAAAATCTGAGCTAGACGAAGCTCAGCTACGCCAGCTGGAGGAGCATGAGATCAGTCAGGGTCCCTTGTCAGTTTTGCAGCAAGCGGTCCGCAACCACGCTCAGGTCCTCATCTCTCTCCGGAACAACAAAAAGCTGCTTGCGCGCGTAAAAGCCTTTGACCGACACAGTAACATGGTGGGTAATTTGACCGTCTCTCGCTAATCTGTCTGACGCATGATCTGCTCAGGTGCTCGAGAACGTGAAGGAGGCAAGATCGCCTGATACCACCTCGTTCCGTTTCGTTGATCATGTCTCCAGATGTGGACTGAAATACCAAAGGGTAAGAACAAGAAGCCGGTCAACAAAGACCGATTCATCAGCAAGATGTTCCTGCGGTATGTGTGTATCTCTTGGTCATGCAATAATCTGATTGTCGACAGTGGGGACTCTGTCATTCTAAGTACGTTTTGTGGCATGTATGCGCTGTGGCTGCTGACTGCTGACTGCTGTACTTTGCACAGTTCTTCGCAACCAAACTTGATGGGTGTAAGGGATGGCTGGTACAACGGTTGGCGCGAAAGATGTATCGACTGGGACCAATATACTTCATCGTCTGATGCCAGGAAAGAGGTGGCGAATTCCTCGGTCGGCGATGCTGAGCTGGTTCTCTATCGCGACCTGGGCTGGATGAGACGTGGGCTGGATGGAAGCGAGTGCGCTCACGGTATCTGTGAGGTGCTTGTTGCGTTCGATCTCTGTGCGAAACCAGTGGAGTGTCTCTGCCCGTGCACGCGTGTCGGGTATAGCTATCGTGCTGTGAGCGGTGGCCCGAGCGGGGCGAGCTTGGGGACACGCACCGCGCGAGGCTCTGATGGCAGCGCGGTAGAGGCGCAGGACGCGCTGCTGGAGTATAAAGTGTCTGAGAGAGAGCATCGTCCATTTAAATATTTTGTGGCGACGACACCTTGCCACCGCCGCTGCCATCTTTTTCCTTCCAGTCCACCATGTCCGCGTCCGACAATGTCTCTCTCCAACATTCTTCCCCCGTCCTCGCCGTGGCCGACAGCCTCGCCAGCCTCGCCGTACGGGACCACAGCCCTTCCCCCACTCCTCAACCCTCCCCCGATTCCCCTCAAAGTCATCCAGACTCGCGTCACTTCATCACGTATTCTCGCCCTCAGCTCCTTTTTCTCCACAAATCCCCCCTAGTACAGCTTCCCTATGGCATGCCAGCCCTAAAAGATTGGTTCGGGTCTGTTCCTTCACTTCCGTGCTCCCAGCATCCCGCTGACAACCATCTCCAGAACCGAAAACGATCAGTCGAACTCCAAAAAAGACTCTGAAACGTCCCTCGCCGCTGTCAACACACGAGACCGACGGTGCGTAGGTGACTCTCTCTTCCACTACCTCCTTTGATTTTCCTTATTCAGGTTCCGCCGAGATGCGGATGACGCTGGTACCTATTTCTCTTGACGGTTTGCATATTTTTAATGCCTCTCACAAGGTTCTGTGAGACAGTCGTTCCGTGGTGCCGCCATTACCCAACCATCTCAGATGGGGAATTTTAAGCATCAGTCAATCCGCGGCGCGGACCGTGACCGCGACCGAGATGCTGAGAAAGAACAAGACCGTGAAAGGGTCAAAGAAGGTCAAGAACGCCTACGCAATGTGAGCACGAATCTAATCACACCCCCACCATCTCATTAAATGTTACCATCTCAGCTGTCCGACAAGTATGACCGCGATCGTCGTGCCTTGTCATCCATATCACAGATGCGGACGAAGGACAGAGAGTTGGCTCCTCATCTTACTAACACTTCTTCACGAGTCACTGCCCAGGGACATCAAACAGTTTCATCGCGTGCGAGTGACTCGAGAGATGCACAAAGAAAGAAAGACGGGGAGTCCAACGAAGATTGGCGAAGAGGTGTGTTCTTAAAAACGTTGGTTGCGTGCCGCACGAGTGACGAGCTTTTGGGGCGGCAGGCGCGGATCAACCTCGAACAGGCAGAGACCGTACGCAATGTAGTAGTGCTCTCGACCAAAGTCTTACCTTCCGATCAGGTCCAGAGAATGGCCGTAGGGACCGTGACGACCGCGAAAGTCCACGTTCCAGGGCACGAGATTCCTCCCGGTCCCGCCGTGAAGGGTCCCCCTCAACACGTGATAAAGACGATCGACGGATAGATCGCGATGATGGATACATTTACCGAAGGGACAAAGAAGACCGTGACCGAGATTTTGAACGAGACTCCGAGCTTGAAGACCCCAGGCGATGGAGAGACGATGGGAAGAGAGATGAACGCATGGCTGCTAGGCGAGAAAGAGAAATTCGCGAGCGCCGTGACCGACCTACATGGGAAGCAAGCGATCGTTCCGACAAACGCTGGGCAGTTAGTGACGATCGGGACAGTCGGGGAAAGAGATCGAGCGGCAAGGACAGGAAACTTGGTGAAGATGGTAAAGACCGCGAGCGAGAGAAAGAACCTGCTTGGATGGATACATACATCCCGTGCAATGGGAGCGGCGCCGTTATTGGCGGACACCGACCTGGTGGAGAACTGGATGGGATCCAGGCGTTTAGGAAGGAAATGCAGCAGAAGGACAAGCCCACCACACCGTCGGTTGCCGGTCTCCCGGTATCACAAACCCAAGCTTCATCCCCCAGTCAGGCTCCAGAGAATCAGCTAGACGAGATCCAACTCTTTCGTTTGATGATGAAAAGGGAAGAGGAAAAGAAGAAATCAGACTCGCCAATGGCTCTCCCTGCAGCTCATCCTTCTACCGAGATTGCTTCCCCTGACTCTCACGATAGTGGTTCACAAGGTACGTTGCAAATGCTCAATGAATTCATTAACGTTTATCATGGTGGCAGTTCGTGCACCTTTGGAAGTCAGCACAAATTTGACCCTTACACCTGCCACGTCAAGCGAAGGTATATCTCATGTGACATTGCCTGGTGAACTACACGAAGCTTCTGTCGTCGTCGGTGTGACTATCGATGATGGGCCGACGTCGACTACATCCATCCCTTCCCAACAAACCACTTCACCGTTGGCCTTCGATGGTCAAGAATCTGAAATCTCCGATAAATTGATCCCACAGTGCTCGCGATTATTCTCAACTATGCTCTCATCCGACCCGTCTGTAGCGGCGAAGTCTGACGCGGCGATTTCTGTGAACCAGGCTTCCCAGTCTCATCCACCTGCTGGGTCTCGGCTTCTTGCGCTTGGGGCCCGGAATCCACAAAATGCAGCTGTTCCATCTATGCGCGGTAGTTCCTCCCAAAACTCGGCGTCATCACTCGCCCAAAAGAATAATAATGTTGGCGTAAATGCGACTGTTGGTGGCGGGATTGGACAATCAAACGAGCCCTCACATATTTCACCTGTGGCCGAAGCTCTACGACCTAGTGGTGGATTCTCGCCCTTTGACGAGCACAGAGATGCTACCTCTCTGCCAAGTACATCTATGTCTGAAGCAACCCATCGTGGAGATCGCACCGTTTTTCCCACAGACCTCGTACTGCCCACTGAGCCAGGCGTTGGGGGGAGTTTTACGAATGGACATCTAGTTCAGTCATTTGAGCCTGTTAGCTCGGGTATTGCTACTGCAAAAGGCAGTCGATTTGCAAAGTTCTTCGATGGCAAGAGCAGGGATAGTCAACCTGGTCCCTTTGCGAAGAGCCCTATCGGAGCATCAAACTTGTCACAACCTGTCGCTCCGAAAACGGACCTCTCGAGCTTGCATCCTCCCACCAACTCTGAAGCCAGAACAATGGAAGACATCTTCGCGATGCTGAGTAACTCTGCGCAGGTAAGCGTTGATCTAATCTTGCAAAACGGGCTTCCATACCTCAGACAGGCTCAGAGGCTTGGCGTTGGCCCAGAACTGCCCAACCTAGATATGGGATATGGCTCATCTCCTAACAACTTGCATGCATTGCAAACTGGTTCGGGCCATCCTCATCTACTCGGCCCTGGTCGCGTGGATTCTGTCTACGACGATAGAGCCTTTGTTCCAGATGGGATGGTACCTGGCCTTCGGTCTGTCCCTCCGCCTCGCAGTCGACAGAGCGGCGTGATGTTCTCCGACTATCCTGATGATCCCACACAATTTAACGGGCAACGTGCTCCAACCCAGCTTTATCAAGGCCCAGTGCCCTCGATCCATTTGCAACATACCAATGTAGGGCGGAGTGGCCCACTCTCACTGCAAACGGCTCAATTCCGCGGTGGTGCATCCCCTAATCACCTCCCCCCGGTTCAACGTTTACCGCCCGGCCTTGCCAATCTAGGTGGCCGGCCGCCACATGAGCCCAGCCAGTTTGTCAATCCAAGCGTTGGGATGACGAATGGTACGCTCCATGGAACAGTACACGGAAACGGGCCTCAACCGCCATTCAACAACTTTCAGCAGCCTTCATTAGGGTTCAGTGGAGGGGGGCAGATTCGCGCGCCTCACCCAGGTACGCATCAGCTTCAAGGGACTTTGGGTCCGAATGCGTTACAGGGACTCGTTCATCCTGGTAACCTCGGGTCTAATCAGGCACAGCTGTTGGGTCTTGCTGGTGCTAATGGCATGCATGGAGGGCTCCGCGGGCCTGGTGGAGGATTTGGGCAACAAGGTCCCCAGGTGCAACCACCTCATATCGCATTGAGGCAACACCAACAACCGCAGCAGCAAATTCCTCCGCATATGCTTCAACTACACTTGCAGCAGCAAGGGTTTGGTGGTAGTGCCGCCAACCAGCCGGCGCATGACCTGATGGCTCTACTCATGAACGGAGCACGCAGGGATTGAGTTGAATACTGAATATACTACATTGGCTGGTAACTATCTGATTTCGCTTTTCCATTCGGTGATCGACTGAATGCCCGTGTGTGGACCCTGCCTACGTTCCTTATTGATACATAGTTTCATACCGTTCGCTCGATTCTTCTCACTGTTTCACTATGAATTATGAGTTTGCAGGTATCGGTTGTTTGGCAGCATATGTTGGTATGATCTCGTTACGCCTGTCAAGAGCAAGAGAAAATACGGGGCCAGTTGACACGACGGCAATTGGGAGGCGAGACTTGGCGAATCCGATCGGAAGAGGGTTTCAGTGCGCTGAGAATTCGCCCATGAAGGAAGACTTCTATTCTTTGCGTAGCAACCAGCAAAACGTGGGGCGCACTTCAGCCTAGGAACGCGGTGGAGTTTGAATGTCGCGAGTGTTGACCCCGTGGTCGAAAGGTGGTCCATTTGGGCGCGCGGGGGGTCCAAGTCCAGGCAAGCGTCCTGGGACAGGGCACGGTACCTGCTGGCGGACAATCTGACGTGGGATGGGATTTCGCTGGGGACGCGGGCTGTGCCTCTCGACGAAGGATGTACACGATGAGCGCCGTGATAGGAAGTGACTGATGGGAGGTATTCCGGCGCGGGCGGTCGAGTACACCGACCCCCCCTTAGATAAGCAGCATGAGAACAAGCGATGCTGCAAGTAAGTAATACCTGCCGCATGTCCGCTTGAAAGGACAGACGGATAAGCGCATACACGCTTTTCACGCATTGCGGCAGGTATCCTCTAGCCATCCTTCATCTGCTCCCCTCCCCCGCCCGACGCCAACGAGTACAAGGTCGCTGCAAGAGCGCTTGTGCTCGTCATACAACACACGCTCGATTCACTTCGAGTCGATCTTCTTTGTAGTCGCCGCATAGCACTCTAGGTCCCTCCGACTCGCCAGTCTCTCTTTTACACCGTCCCTCGCTTCTCTTCGTCCATTAATCCTTCTCGACTAATCACACAACGAGCGGCCTCGGTGGTCGCCTCTCAGGTGGGTCAAGGTCGTCCAGTGCGTGCGTGCACGTCGTTGACCGGCAGACAGCATCTTCGTGAGCGTACTCCGGACGGACAAAGCCAAACCAAGTACTTGAAGCCACAGCGTGAGTCGGCACCTCTACGTCATTTTTGCTCTCGACATCGTAAAACGTGGGGTCGTGGGAAACCCGCACCGCTGGGCGCTGTTGTTGCCACGTGTCGGTGTGGCGGGCTGGCATTCGTGTCCCCCCAGTGTGATCTCGGATGAGCCGAACCGGTTCGCTGTCGTCAAGTCGTGACAGCTCGTCTGCTTCCATTTTGTTTTGGCGGTGCTTTTACTCTTTCTTTTTCTGTCTTTTTTTTCTCCCTTTATAGACATGTCCCATCATAATACTTTATTTTTATTTTTATTTTATAAATATTTCCTCCCAGCCAGCGTGTAGCTGTGCTCTTATATTCATTTCAAGTAGTCCTTTCCCTCTCTTCCTTGTCGAGTCTTCCTTGTCGAAGACTCGTTCCTCTTCCTCGTCGTTCGCGACGTCGTCGAACTCGTCACATCCGTCTCTCTCTTCCATATCCCCTCCTTGTATTCACGACCGTCCACGCTGACCACGATTCATTTCATCTAGTACGCCACACTCATCCCCGCGTACTCCACCGTCCACCTCCGACGTCGTCAACGAAAGTGTGCTCGTCGTCGTTGCATGATTGCTGTCTTCTCCCCAGTGAGTTCTATCCGTCGCTTTTCAATCAAGCTTTCAGTTCCTGCTATCGGTCGTCAATATCATGCCCAAACCTCCCCCTGTGGGCAAGTTCATCCAAGGCAGTGAGGACCTTCACGGCTCGTGCCCTACTATTTCAATCGAGATGTTCCATCCCTGCCATACTCTGGCTCTTCACGCCTTGTCTCTCCTCCCTATTTCGGCTTGTGCTGACGGTGTTGTTCTCCTTGCGGAACATCTCTTCAGACAACATATATCAACCACTTTGACTCAAGACATGAAAGACATTTCGATTTCTTCCTATCGGAGTTCTCGAAAAGTTGCCTACCCGAAGAAGCGCCCATCTCCGACCGGCGTCTTCAAAATTCACAAGACTCCAAGCGGCCCACTCGCTCCGAGTCACAAATCCCCTTATTCCGCAAAAGCTGCTTTACTTCAACAGCGTCAACGCGACGCGCAAATCGCTGCTCTTCGACGACAAGGAGTTCTACTCGAGGAAGAATACCGCGATGATATTCGTTATTATATGCATGAAATGGAGGTAAGACCTCCCCTTGATGCACCGTACTTTAGCCCTAAACCGTGCCATAACAAACAGAGGTATACCATGTCATCTGCGCAATCCATGGATCAACAACCTGAAATAAAGTGGCATATGCGCCCTTGTCTAGTCGACTTTCTTGTCGAGATCCACTTTGCCTTTCGCCTTCGTCCCGAAACTCTTTATCTCACCCTCAACATAGTCGACCGCTACGTGTCTCGTCGGATCGTGTATATCAAGCACTATCAGCTCGTCGGCTGTGCAGCACTGTGGATCGCCGCAAAGTTCGAAGATGCAAAGGATCGTGTACCTACCGTTCAAGAACTCGCACAGATCTGTCGGGAAACATACGACGAATCGGCATTCATTCAAATGGAGGGCCACGTACTTGCGACCATCCAATGGACTCTTGGCCACCCCACGGCCGAGGCCTGGCTTCGATTGATGTGTTGCGATCCATTCGTCGAAGAAGAAAAAGTCCAGCACGTTGCACGTTTCCTCATGGAAATCACTCTTTTCTATCGTGAATTCGTCAAATATCCTCCTTCGTCGATAGCATTAGGCGCTTTGACGCTCGCGCGATTTCTCTGTTGCAAGTCTCGTCGCCTTTTTGAAGAGACAGAGGAGTGCCAGGAAATCGTGGAGCTGTTGGATAATCGCCTTGCGAAGCGTGTCAATGATCTCTCCGAAACGCTGGTGAAGAAATACTCTTATGCCTTTTACTCAAAGGCCGCAACCTTCGTTGTTCAGTACTATCTTCAGGGCGGTCGTTATGATCGACAGCAGATCGTCCCTTTCCCCACGACGCCAAAACGCGCCGCGTTGCTGTCCGGCACAAGTACACCAATGAGTGCCACCACAACTATATCCGACATCTCAGATGACTTCCCTTTGACACCTACGAGCCCTTTATCGTTCTCCTCGGATCCATTCTCAAGTTCGTTCTTGTCTGAAGACGACAAAGAGAATCTTCCTACAACATTCGAGCTCTCTGTCAACAAACAACGCATCGAAGCACCCCCAGAGCATTACCTTCCTCACGAGTTTGTTGCCTATAGTCGGCCTGCACTCCACAACCTCAACGGCTCACCGCGGGTGGCCGCTGTCGCATAGCGTCACATTCCTCCACAAGCCTCAAAATGTAACACTACATACACGCTCAGTCACTTGTGCACTGTTTCTACCACCCATCATCCATGCATAATCCTTCCTTTGCAACATTCATCCTTCCCCACGTCCATCGACAATATCTCTTGAAGGACGGTGGTCAAGCTGGCGCGTCAATCTGTGCCAAATCACATGATGCATGACAAGACCTGTCGGCAGCTTGCCCTCGCCTTTGTGTCGTGTCGACTCTGCCAAACAATGTGCAATCACTCCCACTCGTTCCGATTCTTGTTACTCTATGCATACACCATCCGTCACATCGCTCTCTTTTAAAATCACTCGCAATAGTCCTCACGTGACAAGGTCGACAGATCCCCTCCCCAATTCACTGCCAATCGCATTCGTTCTATATTATTCTTCACTTTATCATCCCGTTCACATTCACTCTTTGTCGGCCGTTTGGCTCGTCACGTGTGGTTTCTTGCATCGGTTTGTCTCTGGCCCTTGACCAACCAACCGTACAACCTTCCCTGTGCCTACTTTTAATTTAGCTTTCCGCGCACCTGTTACACATTCCATCTCGTCAATGTTGCAGCATCCCCAGCATCACCTACCCAATCGAACAATGTTTTTACAATACCGTTCCCGCGATCTTAGGAGCTAACCAGTGTTTTGCGTGTCGTATGCTTTTCGGCATCGAGTACCAGACCCTCGAGCGACGTACAAACCGACTCCGAGTCATTGATGGTAATCAGAATCTCCAATCGACTGTGCCGTGCTGTTATCGAGAGCATGGTCACTGGCTCAGTCATTTATAGTGCATCGTTTTGGTTTTGTCGTAGAAACAGGGACCTCCTACTCTAGAACCCACACACTTCCACTTTTCGTGATGCCCACAGGCCTCTTCTCATCCAGGCTAATGCGTCCGGCGTTGAGGATTGCTGTTGTAAGTACAGTGTTTGCAATAGTTGGACATCCGCTTGCATCAAAGTCACTCGGCTTCGCCAGGCCGGCGTTCACTTCGCGTGCGGCGTCGACAAACTTCTCGATCGATATGTACCCATACCCTCGTTGCCCATCAAAGTGGCCAGTTTCAGACGGAGAATACTTCATACTAATCATCTACGTGTCAGTAAGCCAACCGGACAGGTCGGTGCGACATACTAGAATGGATTATACCACGTCTTTCCAGTCTCGTCCACGGTGGCATCATAACCACGGCGAGCCTGATCGACGTTGATGTCCCCCTGAAACATGCGGTGATGGGCGCTCTGGAGAACTACGGTCTATTATCGTGCTCACCTTTTCTCCCATGTAGTACCAGTGCTGAGCCGAATGAATTCCAGCTTTCAGTGGCGCGGTCCAAGACGCAGTGTACACTGCAGTCCCCTTGTGTTTTTTGCTGGTGATCGACTGCCAATCGACGAGAAGTGTTATAGTGTCTTCTGTCTGCGGTACACAGTTGTAAGGTTCGCTTGTAGCTATGCCAGTAGCAGCGCTCGCAACAACGCGAGTTGGTATGGCCTTGTATTGTAAGATCCAGCAGCAAATATCGATGTGATGCGAAGAAAGGTAGTAGCTGGAAAGAGAACAGATAAAAGACGTCAACGCCGATTCTGCCTAGAAAAGATCCAGTGACCTGATATCTGTGTCTTTGCCAGCCCACGCCTTGAACGTCTCCAGCTGAGTCTTTGGTTGGCTCATCCATGCACTAAAAAAGTTGAACTCTCCGAGCGTTTGTGCCCTCGCTCTGGCATCACTGTAAACGGGATCGAAGCGTTTGTGGTGCTCCACGAAGCACACGACATTGTGCTTCCGAGCTGCTTCTACGAGCTCGTTGTGGTGTGAAAGAAGCTGAGTTGCTGGTTTGGTAACGAGGACGTGAATGCGACGTTCGATCGCGTAGAGACTGATCGGGTAATGAGTGTCTGTGGGTATGGTGGTCAATAGTCCAGGTGCGCGGCGTCAAGCGAAGACCAACTGTCTGGAGTAAATATCACCACGGCATCGCCAGGAGACAACCTGTCAATAGCTTGCTTATCTGACGTATGAATTCAAGGACTGAACGACACGATCGTATCGACGGTACTGACACGCCTCTGGGTCTAGTTTTCCTTCTTTTGGGAATTCGTCAAATCTGTGATGATGGTCAGTGGTTGTCGCGGCGGTGTTGGCTGACGCTAACGAGATATCCATGTCCTTGTAGACATTGCCTATGTTTTCTTGTAGATGTCGCCGGATGAGGGGGAACTTGGATCCGTTGACGCCAACCATCCCCAGTTTGTCGACCTAGCGCGATTACGGGAGGTCTGGCATGTGAATTGAAAAATTGAAAGTGCTCACCTTGCCGAGTCTCCGAAGATCGAACAGGGTCAAGCCGACGACCTGGAATATGTCATGACGATGTAGAGAGGCACGGGATGACTGAACTTACGCCGATCTACAAGTCCGACCGACAGATCGATGGAACGGCACCAAGGGTGGGGGGATCGGCTCACCTTCTTGTCAGACTTGGAGGCACCCTGGGCTGTCCATCCCGTAGTGTACTCGCCCTGGGTTGCATTACCGATGATGATCGAGTTGGCGGGGATAGTACCGACGTACCGTACCGCCTTTCGAGCGAGCGAGGGAAGGTCAGGTAGTAAAGGAGATGCGGTCGAAGGAGTGCCTACACATCAAGACGTTGAGCTTGTTCATGGTCACGGTGGTGATCCGGGTGGACATTGCACCGCCACCGACACGCCGTGATGTCAGTTGGTGAACGACAAGCACGTCCTCCTCACCGCCGGACCAGTTGCGCAGCACCCAGTCGAATCCCGTCCTTTGCCTGTCGTATCGCCTCCCCTCGCCGCTGACCTTGGCTTGGGTGCACACCGACGCCTGGCCTGTCCAGCACGTTTTCTCGCGCAAGTCCCATTCTCGTCCATTTCCTCTTTCGATTCAACCTTGGCCACCCGTTTACCTGACGTTCACCGTCCCGCTCAGGCTTTTCCTGCGGGATATACGTCCTGGCAGTCTCGCCCTTGCCGTCCACACCCCATCCTGGCCGACCACCGCCCACATGCAGCCAGTCTCCAGCTTGACAGATTCAGGCTTCGTTCCTCGGAAAGAATTCATTCGTGACCAGCGGACGACTTCAGATTTCTCCTTGCTGGCCATTTCCGGTTCAAGCTTCATCAGGCTTTACTCTTTCTCGCTCGAGGTCATCGCAGACCTACGTCGTCTCTTTGACCACTTCTATCTCAACGCCGCTTGCCGCGAGGACACGACCCAAAAGCTGTGCGAGTTTCAACTCCACGGTAAACCTTGGGCTTCTCCAAAGAGCGCACGTACGGAGCGAATACTCCTCGACATCCTTGCCGTTATTTATAGGCATAGTTATACCATTCTCTCCACCATCGACTACGGTCGCGAACGCGATGATCGTTTGGCAATTTCTTTCTCTCGCCTGTCTATTCCATCATTACCAATACCACCGCATTCCCCAATCCCTGCTGGTTCTGGGAGCAACCTGTCTCATGGCACTGGTGGTAAGCATGAGAGGAAGACGCCGTTTGCCATATCTTTCATCTCCAGCACCGTCATGCGTGTCATTTACCCTCCTTTGAATTCTACACCAGCCATTCTGCAGGCAGTCCGTGGCTCTTGGCCAAGAGGGGTCGTATCGGAGAAAAAGGTCGGGGATGCGGCATACGAGTTCAAGCTCAAGGGGTACAGCTGTGTGTATACATCGTATCTGCCATGTGCTTGCTACCAACTCAGTTCTGTCAGGGTTCAACGAGGACACATTTGCGACCGATTCCCTCCATCAAATCCTGTCTCTCCTGACTTCTCTCGATGGTCACGCCTGCACGATGGTCACGTCTCTTTCCATATGTGGTCGTTCACGAGTCAAGGACTTGTGGGTTTTCATTGCACCTGGATCTTCGGACCTATATGATCAAAATTGGCCCGAGTCGCCTATTAGCCAGTCTGGTTCCATGTTGGATGTTCGGCGATCCAACAGGGCATCTACTCCTGATCCTGCACATAGTTGCGACGCGGGAGTTATCCCAACTCCGTCGCACAGACGGGTAGCAACGGCCCCTCAGCATTTGCTGTCTTCCTCGCTCGGCCCATCTGCTTCCCATCATACCCGAACAACCGCCGAGACCAACAGCTTTCCAGCACTTTCAACTCCACACGCAGGCCCTGGCGTCGGCATGCGCAAACCCGCACCGAGAGCCCAAGTACCCGTCTCTGTGGACTTTGATTCACCCGACGATGACGAGCATGTCCGTTACCGCACCTCTTTGCCTAGTGTGGTGCCGAGTGGTTGTGAGAACATGACTGGAGTCGGAACTCTTGGTCGGAGCAGATTTATCTCTAAACCCATCTATCCCCTGAACTCTGGAGAGCCGCCGGAGCCTAAGTGTGATGGCGAAGACAGCGTTCACTCGCCTCCAGAACGACAGGCAAATGGGTCGAGGTCACCATCTCCACACCATCGGGTCAGCGTCATGCGGCCAATGTCAACATGTTCAAAAACTCAACCGTTGCTCACTTCACATCCACGCGACGCTCGTGCTCCTTCACCGCCACTAAATGGGTCCCTGATGGGTATGCCTCTGGCACCAGACTTTGCACTAGGAGAGAACCCGACTCTCCTCAGCCCGGGAATGTTCCGTATACGAGATTCGGTATTTTCTTCTAATTCTGTCGATACTACGGGGTCCTGCAACGTTCCCATCAGATGGACAGGATTGGGTAAGCCAGAGGGTATCGAGAATATTGAGGAGGAGCAAGAGTTGTTTACTGAGGAACCCAGGCCGCACCCAGCGTTGCACGATCCAATGCTACCTGGGAGTTGGTCGACGACTCCGGAGGAGGAGGCATCTGGAGCAAACGATTCTTCGAGAACGGACGAGGCCACTGTTCGCCCTGAACACGGCAGACATCCCGACAGGTCTCTGCACGACGTCGACGTACGGGTTGCTTCACCTGAACTCGTGCGAGATGGGGCTGTGCGCAAGAGTGAGGCCGGGATGATTGGGGTGATAGGACCCCGTTCACCGCCTCCGCCAATACCCATCCCATCGGTTGACAGCCTCGGAAAGTCGAAGGGTAGCTCTAGCGCACCGGCTTCACCGACGAAGACGGGAAGTCGAAGTGGTAGTGGCAATGGTTGGGTGCTAGTCAATGTGGAAGGCAAAGATCACACTAATGGACACTCCTCTCCCCTTGCGAGCCCCACCATGCCGAACCAGGACCGTCCTCGCAAGGTATCGCATGTGAATGAGAAGGCGCCTATGTCCATGACGGCCAAGGCCATCGTTGTTATTGACGCAAACAAAGATGGCAAGAGTGCGAGAGTGCGGGGTGGCGGGTCGGGTCTACGCCGTCTTCTATCGCTCTCGCGACCTGGTAAAGGTGCAGAAGAATTGGTGAACGATGCACGCCTCGCGCCCGCTCGACCTCACGAGGTTGCGACCAACGGGACGGGTCAAGGCAAAGAGCTGGTGCGCTCAGGACGCTTCCGAAACAAACTCACTCGTCTAGGTGCTTCTGAGTCCTCGTCGAAACCGCTGGACAATGGTAGAGTACGCGTGAATCTTGATTAATGTCGTCGCTCATCGGATTTATACTTTTCTTTCTTTCCCTATCATCTCCCCTTTATCTCTGCACGCTGTAAACCATGACTCGATCTGCAATGCATGCTCGTTCTTCCGTTCTCTACACTGAGCGATGCTTTCCTAGCGAGCTACCCACGTGATCATTCTGATGCGTCACGTGGAAGAAGTAGCTGTGTTCCTCCACAAGTACGGTACAGCCTGGGCAAGCGATCCCGCCAGTGTTATTGTCGATACGATACGCGTTCAGCCTCGTGGTGTTCCATGGCGCTAGCATGCGCGAGGGGAAAGTGGTCGGGGGATACAAACCCAGAAGCTGGCCACGGGAGGTGTCCTGGCAGGTTCCGGCGCGGAAGAGAATGTAATGTCTAGTGTACGTGGCTAGTGGGGTTGTGTCGTTGAACCTCGCGGGCTGGCTGGTGTAGACATATCAGACCGGATGACGGCCGAACGCTTTCGCTGTATGCGCGTCGGGTGATGGCCGTGTAAACCGTTCTGGGCGAGAGCCATAGTAGGAGACGGGACGAAGCTAGGTCGTTTGGAGAATCGGAATAGACGCGTGTTGTTGACCCGCATGATGGACGTTCGGTGCAGAGAGAGGCGAGGGGGAAAACGAAAAGTGGACCAGTCATAGGAGGTTTCAGTCCCCCAATTGTGTGCGGAGACAAGTTGCAAAAAATGCACAGGGACCGCCGTAGCGGCTACAAGCCAACGTTTCCTCCCTAATAGCCACTCGCGGCCCTTCCCTCTCTTTCCCGCATCCTCCCATTTTCCATCCTCCACCTCTCGTCCTACAATGCCAACATGCAGACGCAAACGCGTTGTGCTCACAGAACCCTCCCAAACCCTCCTCGAAGCCGCACAGTCCATCCCCGACAAGGAGGTCTATTATCTTCATCAAACCGGAGAGATATTTGAAACTTACGAGTGCGTACAGCCGACTACTCCCTCTCATCACTGTCCTGATAGGCCTTTCACCTTGTCCCCAGTGCCTATGCGGCGAGAATGTCCTTCTACAGACTAAAACAGTTCCAGTGCGAGGTCACAGGGAAGAGTGGCCTTGACTACTTCCAGGCGCTCGAGAGCGAGCAGCAAGAGGCTCGGACAATGCATTCCAGGTTCCCTGAACCGCTGAAAACTGCCGTTCTCAAGGCGGTTCAATGGCGTACGTGCCCCCTTTTCCAGCCTCTCCGCCGTTCTAACTGACGTATTTTGGATACGGACGCAGAGGTCGTCGGTCGTTTAGACCATTTAGTCGAGGCTGTTTTCGAACGATTCAAGGACCGGTATTTCGCGGATGAAAGTACGACAATTTGCCGCAGAATCTCACCAACGCTGACCGTCCCCTTTATCTCCCCAGAGGTTTTTGTCGATATCCAGGGTGACAAGTACGACTATACTTTGATTAAGATTCTACTATCTAATATCATCCAGGTTCTACGCCAAAGTTCTTCGAGTCTGTCTGCCAAAGCCATCCTCCGAGGTCGCAGAGTCTCTACCGCCAGACCAAGCTTCTTCCTCTACTTCCCCAGTTCCGACTCCTCCGGTGGACATCACCAGCGATCTCCCAATACATAAGGTCGGAGGTGACCTCAAGATACCTGCCGAAGAAGCGCATACCAAGGACAATCCACTCCAGTATACTTACCAGGTTCAGATTTTGGAAGAGCCTCATGACAAAGGTCACGAAAAGGGAAAGACT
The DNA here is from genome assembly GCA_038088955.1 of Neotropicomus parvogracilis. NCBI lineage: Eukaryota > Fungi > Basidiomycota > Agaricomycetes > Boletales > Boletaceae > Neotropicomus > Neotropicomus parvogracilis. The sequence goes on from JBBPJX010000114.1 coordinate 21,069, forward strand.
GTTCAAAAGGACAAGGGACAGTGGAGCGGTAAACTGGTGGATGTCCGGTGTAACGCAATGAGGCATGCCCGTCATCATTGTGCTTGGAAATGTTTGATCTGACTATCCTCTGTTAGTCGTGATCGCCTGGCTTTCTCAAAGTCAATTCTCCGGAGGTTCATCCGTGATTGTGTTGACCGCGATGCAGCTGTGGCTTCGCCTTGGACTGTAAAAGAGGCGATCGCCAAGCACTACGGCGTCGATTCTATCATGCCAGAGGAAACGCGAAAGGGTGTTGAAAACATAAAAAGGGGTGAGATCGACAAGCGGAAAAAAATCTGGGAAGACAAGGAAGGACCTCCAACGAAAAAACAAAAGAAATTGACAGCAGCCCAAGAAGAGAGGGGTGAGTCGATTCTATACTTCTCGTCGTATGTACTGAGTGGGACTTAGTCAGATTTCTTGCTACTACTGCAGAAAAACGAGAGCGGGAAGCGCGTGAAAAGGTAGAAAGGCAGCAGAAAGCCAAAGAAGAGGCTGAGCGGCTCGCGGCAGAAAGGAAGAAGAAGAAACCCATACGCTACCCAACAGAAGACTTGGATGTTCGCATCTCGGACAAGGAGAAGAAAGCTGGTATCAAACTCAAGAAACCCATTCCTAGTCGAGTGCATTTGCCCTTCGGCGAAGATCAGGTTACTTTTGAGTCCTTTCTCATGGCTTGGAATTTCTTGGTTGTGTACGGGTGAGTTGATGTTGTGCCCTAGCAGAACTTTTGTTGACGCCCCATCATAGCCAGCCGTTACATCTTTCTCCTTTTACAATGGACGACTTTGAACACACGCTTCGACACTCCGTTATTGAACCCCCATGCACCTTACTCTGCGAGATACACGCGACACTCATTTATAACTTGCGCACTGTTCCATTTAACCGCCATAGTGCCCTACTTTCCTTATTGCATGCGAAGGATACTCTGGAGGAGGAGGACAAAGTTTTTGGCATTACGATTGACCAATTAGCGGCGGCGATGGCTGACGTAGGCAACAATTGGGAACGTGTCCCGCTTCGCACTCAAGATGCAAGAGCTGGGTGGGAAGATGCCTTGGTTGGTTGCCTGAAAGACGTAGGTGATGTAACGTCCTGTACTTTTGGTCGCTCAAGGACTTCCCCAGCATGCGACATTGGAGATTTTCCCCCGTCTACGGGAGGTATTGACAAGACTTCTCTTCGCGCCCGAGCAGAATGTAGAATCATCTCCGTGTTCAAGCAGCTCGCGGGTTTCCACCCCTGTCTCGTATTCCTTGATGTCATCACCCGCAGAGCGCTATTGCGCCCTCCCACCTCCTGATCGTATTGCCATCCTGGCTTTTTTATGCAATCTTTCTGTTTCGAGCAAGGCGATCCATACTCACATGGAAGGCTGCGAGGAATCTCTGACTGCATTACGCAAAGAAAAGATTGAAATCAATCGATTGAAAAAGCAGTAGTAAGTACTATGGGGAGCCATTGTTGCGCCAAGGCGATGACTATGAATATCAACAGTACCGAGGAGATGAATTCGCTTGCGGGCGATGCGGGCCCGAAGAAAGAAGCAACTCCCGTTGGGACCGAAGAAGATGCCGCTGCACATTATTCTAGCGATTTATCGGATGCACCGTCAGAGGAAGGTTCGGAGACCACTTCAGCGCACAGTGGTCGTCAGAAAATCACACCGCGCCAAAAAGACCTCCGCCAGAGAGCCCATGCTCAGGCACACGCGAAACAAAGAGAGATTGCTCGCGCAAAAGTCGCTGCAGAGAAGCAAGCACAAGCAGAGCACCGTCGCCTTGACGAGGAAGTTAACAAACTTGAACGCCGACTCGAGAGCATCGAACGAGAGTTCCGAAAGTTACTTGGAGCTATCAGAGCCAAGCCGCTGGGCAAGGATCGATTTCACAATCGAGTCTGGTGGTTCGACGGCATGGGTTCCATGTCTCTGTTGGGAAGTGGAGGCGTCGTCCAGTACGGTACTGGTCGTATATTCCTGCAAGGACCCAGTGGAACGGAGCTGGAAATGATGTTAAGAAGAGAAGAAAATGACATTGATGCCAGAAGACAGGAGGAAGAGGGAGACGGACTCTTGGCTCCCGGAGAATGGGCGGTGTACACGGTGCCGGAGGAGGTAGGAGACTTCAACGCGCGTTCACAGCATAGGTGACCAAATCGTGTCAGGTGGACGAGTTCGTGGCATGGCTTAACCCGAAAGGTGTCCGAGAGCTGGCACTGAAGAACACGTTCACGAAGTGGTGGAGTCATATCGCACCGGGAATGCGAAAACGCCTCTCGGTGGGTTGGTTTGTTGAAGGAGAGAGGGACTGATACGATTCGCTGCAGGACCTGAACGTGAGTGCGAAACTTCCAGAGGCCCGCCGTTCGACACGAGTGAAGACGACTGTCGGACATGACATCTCGAGGGAGTCGTACATGATCTGGACGAACCGTCGAGCGGTAAACTCTTCGTAGGCCAAGGGGATGTGTGATGTGTACTACTTTTGGATTGTTTCGACGCAACTAATACACAGCATAGACCAGCAAAAACTATTTATCTACGGTACGACTACATCATGTGCATGTACATAGACGTCCCGGGCGGAACATGTTTCCGATTGGCTGCGCCTAGTGTTCGCGTTCAATTTGTCACTTTCTTCTCGTTCTTCCTTCCTCGTCCTGTCGACCATGTCTTCCCTTCCAAACTCTTTCACTTACGGCTCCGTTTCTAGCGTACACAGCGTCAGGGATGCTTTTGCTTCCTGTGAGTATTCTCCTCGTTCTCCGCTCGTGACCGGTCCGGGTACCATGTGCTGTGCAGATTGTCGGTCGCAGTACTATCCCAGTTCAAACGTGCAGACGTCCGACGACGAACTTCTTTCGTCGGAGCCAATTTTGGGTCCCTCGTCGGAAAGACGTGCGTGGTGCACAATAGGAGTTGCAGAACACAACCCTATTTCCCTTCGTGATCCCGAGCCAGCTCTTCAGACAGCCGGCTTGAGAGGAAATCTCGGTCCTCGTCAACCAACTAGGGCTCACAAGAACCGCGAAACTACCCCTCTGTTGAGGAAAGCCGCGTCGTTCACCGTGTCTTCATCCATACCTGCCCGACCCTCTGCCAGTCGCATAGATTACAGATCTTTGAGCCACCCAGACGACCCCAGCACTGTGCCGCCGAGCCCGACTCCTGTCCCGTCCACCGCAATCGTCGAGCATCATTACAACGGCAAGAGTACCTACGGTCAGACGGTCAGTCCGTTGGAAATCGTGAACGCGAACATATTTGATCTCGGGCTCTAGCTGTTCAACTGTATCGCGGTGCTTTTGGGCATAGGCATGCTTTCCGAGCCCCTTGCATTCGCATATGCTGGATGGCTGTGGGGCACGGTCCTTATCATCTTTTTTGGCCTTATCACCTGTTACACGTAGGTTTTCTCACTGGATGGCGGGTTAATCTGATCCTACAATAATTCTGGGACCCAGTGCAAAGCTGCTCGCTCACCAGATTCTGGATGATCCTCGCCTGCGTTCATATGCTGACATCGGTCGAAAAGCGTTTGGTCCCAGGTCATCTCTACTCACGAACATCTTGTTCTGTCTCGAGCTGTTTTCTCTCAGGTATACGTGCATCTATTTCTCCCAGAATCAGTTTGATTATCTTTTTTTTTTGGTTTCAGCGTTGTCCTTGTCACGCTAACGGCTGATTCCTTGGAGGGAGTCTGGCCAGCTTACTCCGCCACCACTTACAAAGTCTTTTCTCTTTTCGTGTAAACTAGTTTTTTTTTGGTGTGTTGGTGTGATCTGATGTTCATATTCCATCTACACAGTTTGGCCCCAACGGTTTTTATGCCTTTATCTATCCTTTCTTTCACATCACTGCTGGGGATCAGTTCAACGTTGCTCATCATCGCCGTGATATTCATAGATGGGTTTTCGAAACCAGATTCTCCGGGCAGCCTCTGGAGTCCGGCTCGCACATCCTTCTCTCCAGGGACTCTTGGAGAAGTTGGAGTAGCATTTGGTTTGTTCATGGCCGGGGTGAGCGCGCCACGTTTGTTCTGTGTGGTTACAGGCTTAATCGCCAGTCAGTTCTCTGGTCACGTTGTTATCCCCTCATTGGCTCGCGACATGACAGACCCGTCGCGGTTTGATCACATGGTCAATCGGGCATTCGTAAGTCAGGTAACTTCCGTGTGCAAAATTGTGCTGTTGAATCGCTTCAAAGTTTGTTGCAACGTTTGTTTACGCAATTATAGGGTACGCAGGGTATCTCATGTTTGGCCATTCGGTGAGCGATGAGGTGTGGTTGTGTCTAAGCTTTTGTATCGCTCTACCTAATTCGACCACTGCAGATAAGCAAGGATCTACTCGCCACGCCTGGATATAATTCAACGCTAAACCAGTTAGTAATGTGGTTGCTCGTCATCACACCGTTGTAAGATGGTACCCGTTATATTACACGATTCTCGTCCGCTGAATATTTCCATTAGAACAAAGTTTGCTTTGAGCACCAGGCCAGTACGTGCCGCTTTGCCACTACTCGTCGTGTAATTGCTCATCATCCAATGTAGTTGAACATCATCTTGGAGAGCATCCTGGGCTTGGACGCTTATCCAATGGCCTCGGTGGAGGGCGGGAAAGGATCCGCCCCAGAGAACCCACGGAGCTTTACGAATCAGTCTCTCGTGGCCCTGGAGCGTATCATGGTCCCGGTCATGTCGATTGTGGTCTCAATCCTTGTTCCGCAGTTCAGTTCCCTGATGGCATTCCTGGGTTCCTTCTCTGCTTTTGTCATTTGCGTCATTGGTCCCATTTCTGCCAAAATTGCGATGACCGGGCGATGTCAGTGGTACGATGCAGTCCTGCTTGGCATCTCTACCCTGATGGCAATCTGGGGTACATTCTCTGCGTTTTGGACGACGTGAGGGTTGCGGTTCGTATACATAAAGGATGTATTCATAGACGAATATTGCCGACGCGGTGGAGACCAAGCCTGACGTAGGGCACGATTCGAAGATTGTACATGTACAATACAGTACAACTATTTTGCTTGCACGGAATGTGCGATTACCTTTGATAACTCTGCAAGATCGGTGAGACGGCGCGTGTAACGGGAGGAACAGCTGGTGCTTACGAGGTAACTTTATGCTTTCACGAATTACGACAGATTCTATTTGGTTGTCTGGATTGGGAGGGATCAAGACCACTTGCCCATCGATGGTCCATCCTTGCTTAGAGGCCCAGGCTAGAAGCTCGGACCCTGCCAGGTCAACATATGCTCCAAGTCTCTCCAACGCCACGCGGGTGAACGTGGCCTTGACGGCACGCGCGGCGACCTCTCGAATGGCATCCTCAAAACCTACACATTCGATCGTATAATTTTCCCGTAGAAATTCGAGTTCTTCAGACTTGTAGAAAGCCCAGAACGCTGGAAAGCGACATTGATGGAGGAGATCGTAGAGGTTTGTAAGTTTTGGGAGAAGTGTCGGCAGGGGGTCTGGTTCATCGGTATTGGCA
>JBBPJX010000115.1:0-26527 GCA_038088955.1 Neotropicomus parvogracilis
CTGGGGGATGTGTTGCAGTTCCTTTGGGACCGCGAAGAGGCGTTTGATTGCAAGGTAGCTGACCGCGCCGGCGACGAGGTAGGGCAGGTAGGAAGAGCTGGTGAAGCTGGAAGCGATGCGAATGGAATCCATGTCTGAGTAGGCAAGGAGAAGATTGATGGTACAACATGGCTCGTACGACCCATTTTATGCGAGTCGGCCATAGGTGAGCGGACCAGAAAAGTCGCAGGCGGACACGGCGAGCACGACAAATGGCGGGCGTATTTTCCAGATGTGAACGAGTCTGTTAGTTGGTCGTTAGCTTGCAAAGACGATATGACGCCGCGGTCGAGGAAGTCCAGGAACGACCGGGGCCCGCTATGTCCCACGGCTCGGGCCCCAGTTAGCTGTGCGTTGCTATGGATGTGATTTTTCACCTCATGGGGATAGGGATAGTCTGTCTGTCAGATTTGGGCAGGACGAACATTTCACGCTCGAAGACTCTTCATCCTGGTACATATTATCATCGAAAGGGAAGGATTTTGAGTGACATCCAGTACATAACATGACGTGTTATGTAGCTAACTTGAACTTGCCAGTCCGAGGATGTTGTCTAAAGCTAAAGAGTTCTGTAAGTCTTGGTTAAGGTTGTCTCTGCCTACGAGATGGCAACTCACTCTCATTTTGATAAGTGTGTATGATCGTGCTTGTTGTGGTGGTGGCCTTCTGAGTTTTCGCATTCGATACAATCTACGTCGCTGCAATAAACGAGGGAGCGTGTGACGATTGGACCGCCGCGCTCGACCACTAAACCAAAAGGCAGACATGCTGAATCGGTATGATTCAGAATCACGGATGGTATATATATTAGTTACGGGAACTGAGTAACCCAGAGTGGTTATGCAGCGGGAGTGTCAAGTGTCTGCTAGTGACTTGAAGGCATGGCCCCGAAACATTGTGTGAGACTCACGTCGACCTACTATGTAGTCACCGGCGTCTACGTTCATGTCGTCTGAATTTTCGCTGTCGCTGTCTCCCGAGTCTGTGTAGCGTCGCAAGTGGTACTGGGACGGCCGAGAGCGTCTCGCTGGCCTAGTGCGAAACATCTGACTGCGACCAGCTTGAACGATGTCACTGTCGTCAAGATGTTCGCTCGGTTACCAATGTTCCACAGAAACATTTGTCCAGTCGCGCCTATGCTCAATATTTCTGAGACTTACCAACAAGATTTCTCAGCACGGCACCCTTGTAGCTCACCGAGCCCGGTATGTAATCAATATGCCGTCGCTATTTTTCTTGATGCGAGTCCCCGGACTGTCTCCGCATTTCCTTCCCAAGCATTTGACTACTTTGATGGTCACAGTGAGTCAATTTCGCAACCAATTTTAGGATTTGTTTGGAGTTTCGAGGGCAGTGTCTACGTCAAGTGCCACCACGCTCAAATATTCATATCCGACTCGAACTGCTCACGTCAGATCCACAGCAAGCTAGTCCTAATGGGAAAAAAGCTGGTCTGTTATCTCGGACGCGAATTCGCTGACTGAGTGACCGTAACTGACTCATGGACGACATAAAAGCGAGAGGATGAGCTCAGGTGTCTCTCGTGTTATTCCTCGCTCTGGCAAAGCACGATGTCTGCTCCGCTACCCTCTGAGTCGGGACCCAAATTCCGTGTTGCCGTCTGGTGAGGAGCGACGTCCTGAACTGCCTTGGACGTGGTCACTCAAACGCCCTCGCAGCGGTGCTGGTATCGGTGGTCTCATCCTGGCTATTACGATCGGAAAGTACGACCCTGCCATACCCATCGATCTATACGAAGCGCACGATTCTATCGACACTGCCGGCGTAGGAATTACCGTATGGAAGCAGACACACGACGTTATGGTCGATCTTGGGTTGTTCGACGATTTCAAACAAATTTTTACCTACGATCCTGGTAGCTGCCGAGGTGGGAGGTAGCTTTCAAATGTGTTGGCCACCTTCTGACTGCGCATCAGGACCTCAAGTAAGGCGATCTGATATTCGCGAGGGCGGATATCCCTGGTACTGCCGTACCCAACGTTGTGAGTTACCTTGGGGTTTCGTTGTATGACCTATTTGAATGACAACGCCAAAGATGCACCCTCCCCCATGCATCGTCAGCAAATGGTAGCTATCCTGGAAAGGCACCTCCCGGCTTCATGCACAGTACATCCCAAGAAGAGGCTCGTTAGTTATATGGAAACCGAACAAGACGCAATGTTACCTATCAGACTCGAGTTCGCAGACGGAACTACCGCGACGGCTGATATACTGATTGGAGCTGACGGAATTCGCTCGGTAGTACGAAAGACGATGTTCGAAGCGGCATCCAGAAACGATGGCGATGACAAGTCGGATCTCAAGCAATACATCGACGCGACCTTTACGGGCATGTCCGCATACCGTTCCCTCGTCTCTGCAGAGACGTTAAGGAAGGCTTCCCCGAACAACATGTCTTTGGATAGCCTGATGATAGTGAGCATTCAATCACGCGCAGCATTGCTACACACTCACCCTGCTATACAGTACGCGGGAAAGGGCAGGGTATGAGTGTTTACTTTTCCCTTGATGTTCGGGCTCGCCTTATCCTCCGTTCGTAGTATCTCGTCACCTATCCGATTGTCAGAGGCACTCTCGTCAATGTCGTTGCAATGGTGTGCGATCCAAGTTTGGCGGGCCACTACGAAGGACGCTGGGTATCCGACGCGACGCGCGACGAGGTTGTCAAATATTTTGACAACTTCGAGCCCGACGCGAGGGAGGTGATAAAGGTGAGTTCCTCCCATGCCGAGCAAACTGCATGAACCCAAGTCACACATGGGTCAGCTCTGTGAAAAGCCATCCAAGTGGGCCCTACACGTCGTGAAACCACTACCATTTTGTGTACGAAACCGGGTCGCACTCATCGGCGATGCGGTACGTCCTTCTCGTCTGGGTGCTACAGTGACGGAAGACGACGAATCTGCCAGTGCCATGCCATGACGCCTCACTTTGGTGCCGGTGCGGTCCAAGCAATCGATGTAAGTCCCATTCGAAACATCGTTGCAGCGTTGCTCGTGGCTCAAACAATGTCCAGGACGCGTTCATACTCGGTCGGCTCATCGCACATCCTCTGACGTCGCTTTCTCGCGCTCAAGATGCCTTTCGCATCTACGAAGAGATCCGATTTCCGTTCGCTTGTTCCGTTGCGAGTTTCTCATTGTCAACCGGGCGGATGTACACGTTCCTGGAACCCGGATACTATGATGGATCGAGACACGACGAGGGTATAGACGAGCACGGGATCGGTGTATACGAAAGAGAAGGGATTGAGACCATCAAGCAGGAAATCCTGAGACGATGGGAGCTCTTGGACGAGTCGCCCAGTGCTCCGCAGGTGTGGATGGACGCGGAATCAAAATTGCATGCGTTGATCGACTAGGATGCGGCTGCACCACATCTGACAGTTTACCCGAGTTCTGAACTGTTCAGAACACCTTGTTTGGACATAGTGTCGCTAAACCCACCATCCCCCAATCGGAGCTCGCTCTTGCCTATAAAAAAGTGTCGTCAAACGGTGACGTTATTGTTCTGTTTTCCAGATGCATGTCAACCCGGAGTATGTCGCTCGAGTTAGGAGCCTATATTTTTTACTGTCAATAGATGTGCAACACCGTTGGGACCTTTTGCTGGCACTGGCGTGGGGCGTACGGTGTAGCTGGTCATCACATCCGCTTCTGGCGCTGAATGCGAAATTTGTCCATGTCAGGATCCCTAGATCCCGTAGCAAAGACACCTGCACGACTCGCGTTAGGAATTAGAAGGGAGGTCAATCGGCTCGTGAGCATAGACGACGATTACTAAGCTTTGGCAGGATGCACAGACCGAGAACAAGCGTCGAAGGTAAGTGAACGTCCACTCCGCGTAGTACAGACTACAAGTTCGTTCACGTCGTCAACGTACAACGCGACTCGGGTATCGTACAGAAGTAGGAAATGAGACAAGACTATCTTTCGGCGCTCAGAACCAACTGCTCCGAGTCGGGGTGAGAGCATACCCGGCACTGGACGCATTCTCGACGGTGTGGGTAGCGACGCCGTTAGACGCACGAGGGGACGTGTTGCTCATGCAGAGCAAGAGAAACGTGGCGGTCTCATTGTCGGAGGTGTATGCGCGGAAGTGAGTTTTTGGCGCAGCGGGGCCGGATGTGTCACCAAGGTCCTTTCCCCTGTTGCCTACAAGTGGTAATGGTGTTGGTGTCAGGAAGGAGGGTACTCAGCCGTCATACTCGAGCTCTTCTTTGACGAGACCCGGAGATAGGCGACAATGCAGACCAGGATCTCGAGCATGAACTCCTGGATCGCACCAGCGAAAAAAATGTTACAGTAAATGATATTATCATGTCGCCCCACATGCCCAAATGTACAGTACTAAGGAAAACCATACGTCTTCAACCATCCATCAAGCATCTGCCCATCCTTTCCGCTCGTCCAGCTTCAAAGATGAAGTAAAAGGATAACCCTGCCCCCACAGCACACCAAGCACACCTTCAAGGCTTCTCTATCCGCTTGAAATCGAGGTACAGATCCTTCGGAAGCGACAGCGCAAACGGCGAAAACCCGTTCTTCAATCCATCCCGATGAGGCGAGTCTGCAGGAAGCGACCACTCCCACTCGTTCAACAACATAGCAGCCAACGTACGTTGCTCGTACATCGCAAAGTTACTAGAGAAAAAAGAAAAGACACGCCAGATCAGCCCAAATCGGACCCGGTTCTGAACGAGAACGCACCGTGCAGGACATTGCCGAGGCCCGAGCGCAAATGGTAACCATTGCGTCGCATCATATTCCTTCTGCGCACCCTCACTCAGCGCCATGAACCGCTCCGGATAGAACTCGGATGGATTCTCCCAATAATCATCCCGATAATGTATCGTCGTAATGTTAATGATGATCGTCGATCCATTGGGGATATACAAGTCCTTGTTGCTCGATGTCTTCAATTGGACGTCTGAGCTCGCCGTCCGCGGGACCACGTAGGTGATCGGTGTGTTCACGCGGAGCGATTCGCGGATGCACGCTTGCACGAACGGCATTTCTTTGATTTCCGCTACGGTGGGGATCCCAGTGTTGTTTTTGGCCATCGCGGCCCTCACTTCGGCCCGGGCCCGGGCCTGGATGTCTGGATTGACTGCCATGAAGTAGCAGAGCGACGACATCGCACCTGCGGTCGTGTCCTAACAAAAGAGACGAGTCAGGCGTCGTGCGTCAGAATAGAGGAATCGTGATACTGACGTGACCGGCAATAAAGAACACGACCATGTTGTCTCGGTATTCCGTGTCCGTCATTTCTAATGCACCAGGGTCATCTTCAAGCAGCAAAGTCCAACTGATGCATACTGACCCTTGTCCTCAAGCATATACGTAAGCATATCGTTCCCTGGATTCTCCTTCTTGATCGCAAGCAGTTCCTGGAACGACTTTACCAGGTCATCGATTGCAGTCACCACCCCTTTCCGTGGAATCAATTTCTCCAGCTTAGGGAATGCGATGTAGGCAGGATTGGCAATGCTCTCCATCACATGGTTGTAACTTTTCACGAACGGATTGTTAGGGTCACCGATGGCATTAAAGTCGTGTCCCAGCGCCGTTGTTCCTATCCCAGGTTCCGTCAGAACACGAGTGTTTATGGATAAGAAAGATTGACTGACCGACAGCATCCAACGCATAGCGCATCGTCATATCGTCCCAGCGAATTGATCCACCTTTTCCCATCTGCTTGAATAACTTCCGAGCCAACAGACCAAACTCTTCGACTGGAAGATTCCTATCAAGGGCAGCCTTGATGATCTTGGAGTGTCGCTTCCAGGCAGGGCCGTTGGATAAGATGACATTCTTGAATCCGACGAACCGCCAGAGAAGAAGACCGTCCGGAGGAACTTCCTTTGGATATGTCTCTGGATCTGCAGACATGTCCTTGGCGACCTGAAACGACCGCCCAGGTTAGATACGCGCCATGCTCGAGAAACGAAGCTCGGGGTACCTTGCTGTCCAAGATATGGATGATCCAACGACCAAGGGCATACATCAACACTGCAGGCTCCCCCTTTTGTGCGTACGGAAGTAAAAGTCGCTTGATCCGTACATCCTCGACCTCCCCTCGCGCAAAACTCAGCAGGGTCGGCAACACAGGGATCTGGGGGATGTGTTGCAGTTCCTTGGGGACCGCGAAGAGACGGTTGATTGCGAAGTAGCTGACGGCCCCGGCGACGAGGTACGGTAGGTAGGAAGAGCTGGTGAGGGTGGAAGCGATGCGAATGGGATCCATGTCTGAATAGGCAAGGAGAAGATTGATGGTGCAACATGGCTCGTTCGACCCCTTTTATGTGACTTGGCCACGGGTGAGCGAGCCAGAATATCGCAAGCGGACACGGCAAGCACGACAAATGGCGGGCGTATTTTCCAGATATGAAAGAGTCTGTTAGTTGGTCGTTAGCCTGCAAAGACGATACGACGCCGCAGTAGAGGAAGTCTAGGAACCGACCTGGTTTACGACCGGGGCCCGCTCTGTCCCACGACTCGGGCCCCAGTTAGCTGTGTGTTGCTATGGATATGATTTTTCACCTCATGGGGATAGTCGGTCTGTCAGCTTTGGGGCAGGGCAAACATTTCCACGTTCAAAGTCTCTTCATACTAGTATTGTCATCAAAAGCGTCTTGAGGGAGGATGTTGTCCAAAGAGTTCTGTAAGTCCTGGTTCTTAGGCTGTCTCTACCTGCGAGATGGCACCTCTGCCTCATTTTTATACGTGAGTACGATCGTGAAGGCATAGCCAAAGCTTTTCGTACTTTGAAACTTGATTTAGCTAGTATAACGACGAGTCGGATGGAGCACCCGCAGGCTTGGCCTACGGCGCTCGAGAGACACTGAGATGAGTGGACAACAGAACAGGACCACGCTCTATGAGGGGCATCGAGGCATGGGTACAAGGGCAACTAGTACTCTACGTCGTGCCTCCGTTGGCAGAGTGTAGGCCAAGTGTAGAAACCGCCTGCTTGATGGTACCGCATTGCAGCCACGGCTACCTGTTACTAATCTGGTCCGTTGGCTCCCAACTGCTACCACTGGCCACACCACTCCCCCCTGGGATTGTTTGCTCATCGGCAAAGCTTGTAACGCCATGATATCATTCGATGTCATCGTCAAGAGCATGCTGACCCTTGTCCTAGAACGAAATCGATCATAATCAAAGGTAAAGTCATGGCATTACACAAAATGTTCAAACTCCAGTAACATCCGATAAGGTATTGCTAACTTCCTCTTATCGTCAGCTGGTGCTTGCTTATGTATCCCGTATTTTCTTTTTATTTAGCAGAAAATGTTGATCATTGCTCCCACTGTCCCAGATGGCCTCGACACCTACGCCAACAGTGTCGAGTTCGAAATCGTTTGCTCCCAAAAGGCACAAGAACTTGCCCGGCACTCGACTGCCGAGGAGAGTGATCTCTCGGACGATCCCGATAGCCTCTTCTCCGACTCCGATACGGCTTCTACCGCTCCCACCGATGTCGACTCCTCCTACGAGCCGTCCAAGCTCGAGGCATACTTTTACTATGCTGGCGTTGCTCCCAGGGGTCATTGGCCTCGCCTCATTTTCAGAGACTCCGAGGACGTATTCGAAGAACCCGCTGGACCCGACACTCGCGTTCGCAAAATAAGACTCGCTTATTTCCCAGACACCCACGAGTTCGCCCATAACGGACTTTGGGAGCAGGTCCGGGACTGGGTACATTGCCTCTCATTATTCCAGTTGGATGATCTCTTGACTTATGTTTCCGTGATAGGTCGCTGCGTTCCTCATTTCCAAGGTCGTCAGCGTTTCGTCTGTTGACTTTGTGCGATTTCAGCTGGTTAAGGAGGGGGAGGACCAGGAGATCTCCTCGGACGAGGAGGAAGGGGCTGCGGTTGTCGAAGAGGAGGGTCAGGAGGTAGAGGCGGAAGCTCGGGAGACAATGGAGGACGCGGAGAAGGAGGACAACCCTGACGATGAAGATCTCGAAGCTCTCGACCGTGCTTTCTCTTCCATCGCACTCATTAAGCCCGTCAAGGACAGTGAAGATGTTTACTCTAACGCCACAATCTGGATTGGTGTGCTCCCCGATACACTCACTGGCACCGTTGCACACAAGCTCACTCAGGAAATTCGTACCTACTTCGACGGTCTCCAGCTCGAGGAGAGAGTCGATATTGCTTTCCGCGAGTCCATTGCCAGGTCCTTGTTCGGCAACGGACCAGAGCTCTTTGCTCCCGTCGAGGCTGGCGATCCCCTCCAGGAGTTCATCGATAACGTCTCTGTGGCCCTCAGCCTGCCCATTGCTGGTCGCAAGACGACCATGCAAGGCACAATGGGTCCTTACTTCCAACACGACGGAAAGCTCTACGGCATCACCGCTCGGCACAACTTGTTCCTTGCGAACGATGGAAATCGGATTTACAAGTACAAGAGTATGTTCACTTCTTTCTCTTGGAGAACCTAAAGAGCTTTTCTGACGCAATCCCCTTTGGCTTCCGCTCCGAAGAAGAAGGTTTGCCTCATGGGTAACCCTGCTTACACCAACTAGCGTCCACAATCCAGGCTCGAATCCACAACCTCGGCGAGACTGTTAAGACGTTAAAAATCAAGATCACATCCTTGGAGGACAGGGTAGCGAATGGCATCGGTCCCCCCGCCACGCACGACAGGCTTGAGGAGAACAGGAACAAGCTTACCAAGATTGAGAGGAAGATCGTCGTTCTTAAGGGGTTCTTCATTAGCCTCAGCAGGTATTGGAGCAAGTTGAGTGACCGAGTCATCGGACACGTTGTCTACGCTCCTCCCATCGCCATCGGTGTCGGTCCCAGTCGCTTCACTCAGGATTTTTGTATCGTCGAACTCGACAAGTCCAAGTTTAGCAAGTTCGTCGGAAACATTCTCAGCCTCGGTACGACTCTTGTTCCTGTGTTCTCATTTGCGTTGATCTGACTTGTGTACTTTCTCCTTCTCCCTTCAGGACCGGAATATAGCTCCGAGGACCTCACTGCTCTCATGTACGGGCGCATTGATGTCAAGTCGGAGTTCAAATATCCCACTGACAGTCTTCTCAAGCTCTGGTATGCTCACTGCCGACGACATTAACAGCCCGAACACCCTCAATGCCATGGGGGATCCCATTCGACGCGTCATCAAACGTGGCTTCAAGACCAACACCACCGTTGGGACCCTCAGTCGCTTCAAGTCGTTCGTGCGTCACTACTTCGCCAACGACACCACCGCAGAATCTCTCGAGCTCCCCATCCTGCCCCACGAGAACGAGACCGGTACCTTCTCCAAGGGAGGAGACTGGCTCCACTATTGTCTCTCCCAAAGGCGAGTTCGTTGGCCTTCTTACCGGTGGCACCAACAAGGGCACCGACGGATCGGACATCACGTTTGCCACCTTATTCGAGTACATCTGGGAACTCGTGCAAAAGCAGTTCCCCGGTGCGAACCTCTACTGGGAGGATATTCCGGCCTTCTTGGCCGCTGTTCCAGCTGCAGTTTAGGTTTGTCTTCTTTTCTTACGCTCTTTACGACTGTAACTAACTACCCTTTGCACCTAGGAATGGTAACTCGACTACTCTCGCCTTTGATTTCTCCGCAACTCCTTCCTTGTTTCGTTTCCGGTTCCCACTGTATTTGCTACCGACCCGACTCGCTTGCCGTTGGTTTTCAGGGTGCCATGCAATACTTTGTATGATAGACGCATAAATTTATGATTAATTTGCCAATGTCCAGGCTGCAATTCTAGCTGGTGAGAACGAAAGACAAACAAAAGAAATAGAAGAGACGAACCTTTTCAGCCGCCCAACGGTCAATGCAATCTTATCCGCACCGAGAATCACGATCCAATAGATAAAAGCGAGCACAGAAACCGCAAGACAAATCACAAACTGGTAGCGAGCGTGGGGTAGTGAAAAGTGAAGAAAAGATGACGGAATAGGACGGACACTCACCAACTTCCTCGTCTGCATACCCCTGACCCGTTCGTTCTCCTCCGCGGCACTGAAAGCCGTGAAAAATCTTCCAGCCTCTCCACCATTTACAACTTCACTCTCGGCATTACTGAAACGGCAATGACTATTTTCTCTCCTTCTGATCGTTAAAATACTGGCCGTGTTCCCGCATCGATAGCAGTAATTGTGTGTACTCCACACCGTAACCAGAGCTTCGTCAAACATATATTTGTAGCCTTCTTGAACAAGTTGGTTGGCGCGGGCTATGAGGGCCAGGTCATTCGTGTGGTTGAACCGATTGAGGCGAGAAATAAGCCCATGGGAAGTGTTGGCGAGAAGTAACGTGTACCTCCCAGGTGACGCTTCCTCCAAACAGCCAACCAGCACCACAAGGACTGACAGCCAATGTATCGAGCGCGCGCAACAGCGTGCTCTTGCCCGCGTTAGGCATCCTGACGAGTAAATGATCTTGAGAGTGAGTTCGAGCGTGACCCGCTTGCCTTCGTCGCAAACTTGAGCGAGCGATCGAGGGGAGATAGAAATGTGGATTGCCCAAAGACGCGTTCGACCTCACTCAGATCTAGATGGTCCTCTGCATCCACGCCCACCGCCGCTCGCGTTCCTCCCACCACGGCGCCACCTCAGCCTACTTAAACACGTCCCTTCGCGCATTGTCGTCTTCGCACCTCGGATAATGCACCCACCAGGTATCAGGCATCTTGGCCGTCTGGAGTCGACACCTAGACCCCCGAGAGCCCTCTTCCTCGGCTTCCCACTCGCCCTCGGCGCATCGTGGATCGCCACGGTGGAGCTCGCGCACGACGGTGCAAAGGAAACGTGTATGATCGCCAGTGGAGCATTTCGCCCGTTTTTCCAGGTGCCGCGCCCGTGCGCGCCTGGCTGTGCGCGAACGCGTTTGGGGATTGCAGCGAAGGTGGTGAGAGCAGGCGTGAGGGCATGTAGACATCGCCGCCACGCCCGCAAGGGCCCATGACGACATACTTTTCACGGTGGAAGGCGACGCAACCATTTCTGCCTCTGCCTTGGGAAGGTTAGGTGGGGCGTGGAGGAGCTGGGCATACCGCCGCGGACGTGGATAAGGACGTGGTCGAGAAAGGTGTCGCCCTATGTTGAATGTGGGAGCGAGGAAGGGAGTGCGTGCTGGCCGCTTGTCGTCGTTTGCGCTCCGTTCTCGACTGCGAGCAGGTGCTGGCCAGTGCATGGTCCAGAGAACAAGCGTCGAAGGGGAGTAAACATACACGCACAGCTAGTTCCTTTATGTTGCCAACGTACAACGCGACTCGGCTATCCTACAGAGGTAAAAAAAGAGACGAACCTATCTTTCGGCGTTCAGACTCAACAGCCTGCTCGGGGTGAGAGCGTACCCGGCACTGGACGCGTCCTCGACGGTATGGGCAGCGACGCCGTTGGATGTGTTGCTCATGCAGGAGGTGGCCACGTCGTTGGCGTCGTATGGAGCTGTTTGACCCTGTCTGTAAGATCCTGGAGATAGGCGACAGTGTAGACGAGGTCCTCGAGCTCGAAATCCTGGATCACACCAACGAACGAAGATGTTACCACAAATGATATTATCATGTTGCCCCACATGGCCAAATGTATAGTACTAGGAAAAGTCATAGAACGTCTTCAATCGTCTATCAAGCTCAAGCATCTGCCCATCCTTTCAATTCGTCCAGCTCCCAAGATGAGGTAAAAGGATAAGCCTACCCCCACGACACACTAAACACACCCTCAAGCCTTTTCTATCCGCTTGAAATCGAGGTAAAGATCCTTCGGAAGCGACAGCGCAAACGGCGAAAACCCGTTCTTCAATCCATCCCGATGTGGCGAGTCTGCAGGAAGCGACCACTCCCACTCGTTCAACAACATTGCAGCCAACGTACGTTGCTCATACATCGCAAAGTTGCTAGAGAAAAAAAGAAAAGAAATGCCAAATCAGCCCAAATCGGACCCGGTTCTGAACGAGAACGCACCGTGCAGGACATTGCCGAGGCCCGAGCGCAAATGGTAACCATTGCGTCGCATCATATTCCTTCTGCGCACCCTCACTCAGCGCCATAAACCGCTCCGGATAGAACTCGGATGGATTCTCCCAATAATCGTCTCGATAATGTATCGTCGTAATGTTAATGATGATCGTCGATCCATTGGGAATAAACAAGTCCTTGTTGCCCGACGTCTTCAATTGGACGTCTTCGCTTACCGTCCGTGGGACCACGTAGGTGATGGGTGTGTTGACACGGAGCGATTCACGAATGCATGCTTGCACGAACGGCATCTCTTTCAGTTCGCTTACAGTAGGGATCCCAGTGGTGTTTTTGGCCATCGCGGCCCTCACTTCGGCCCGGGCCCGGGCTTGGATGTCTGGGTTGACTGCCATGAAGTAGCAGAGCGACGACATCGCACCCGCGGTCGTGTCCTAACAAAAGGACCAGTCAGACATCATCCATCAGAATAGAAGAGGAGGCGTGGTACTGACATGACCGGCGATGAAGAACACGACCATGTTGTCTCGGTATTCCGTGTCCGTCATTTCTAGTCCATTCATGTCATCCTCCAGCATCAATGTCAAATTGATCCATACTGACCCTTGTCCTCAAGCATATATGTAAGCATGTCATTCCCTGGATTCTCCTTCTTGGTCGCAAGCAGTTCCTGGAACGACTTCACCAAGTCGTCGATGGCAGTCACCACCCCTTTCCGTGGAATCAGCTTCTCCAGCTTAGGGAATGCGATGTAGGCAGGATTGGCGATGCTTTCCATCACATGGTTATAACTTTTCACAAACGGATTGTTAGGGTCGCCAATAGCATTAAAGTCATGTCCCAACGCCGTCGTTCCTATTCCAGGTTCCGTCAGAATACGAGTGTTTACGGATGAGAAAGATCGACTGACCGACAGCATCCAACGCATAGCGCATCGTCATATCGTCCCAGCGAATTGATCCACCTTTTCCCATCTGCTTGAATAACTTCCGAGCCAACAGACCGAATTCCTCGACTGGAAGATTCCTATCGAGAGCGGCCTTGATGATCTTCGAATGCCGCTTCCAAGCGGGGCCGTTCGATAAGATGACGTTCTTGAATCCAACGAATCGCCAGAGAAGAAGACCGTCCGGAGGAACTTCCTTTGGATATGTCTCTGGATCCGCAGACATGTCTTTGGCGACCTGAAACGACCGCCCAGGTTAGACACACGCCATGTTAGAGAGAAAAGTTTGCCGTACCTTGCTGTCCAGGATATGGATGATCCATCGACCAAGGGCATACATCAACACCGCAGGCTCCCCCTTTTGTGCATACGGAAGTAAAAGTCGCTTGATCCGTACATCCTCGACCTCGCCTCGTGCAAAGCTCAACAAGGTCGGCAACACGGGGATCTGGGGGATGTGTTGCAGTTCCTTGGGGACCGCGAAGAGGCGGTTGATTGCGAAGTAGCTGACGGCGCCGGCGACGAGGTATGGCAGGTAGGAAGAGCTGGCGAAGGTGGAAGCGATGCGAATGGAGTCCATGTCTGAATAGGCAAGGAGAAGACTGATGGTGCAACATGGCTCGTACGACCCATTTTATGTGACTTGGCCACGGGTGAGCGAGCTAGAAAGTCGCAAGCGGACACGGGGAGCACGACGAATGGCGGGCGTATTTTCCAGATGGTTGTTGCCTTGCAAAGACGATTTGACGCCGCAGCCGAGACCGCAGGGGCCCGCTGTGTCCCACGACTTCGGGCCCCAGTTAGCTGTGCGTTTTCACCCATGGGGATAGTTTGTCGTCAGCTTCGGGGCACCAGCTTTGTAATTCGTAATCGAACATCTAGTTTTCGCTCCTGAAACCAATGAACACATTGATAGGTTCTGGTTTTATCGAGATGGACGGTAGAGGCCTGTTGAGTGATCATCTAGTGTTGTGTTCAAACAAATATACAGAATTGTGGATCAGATGAAATGCGGGAGCTCGACAGACACTTGATAGATCTTGATCACAACGACGATGGCCGACAAGATTCCGGTCGAGGATCCCACCTCGCAGTCCAATTACGCTCAGATCACGACGACCAACGTGTCCCTCGATTGGACCGTCGATTTCGAGAAGAGGTCCATCTGTGGGTCGGCGACACACCAGCTGGTCGCGAAAGAGAACGTCTCCGAGGTGATGTATGTCGATCCTGTTGTCACCCTGACAGACTTGATGCGGTGGACAGCTTCGACACCCACGTACTCGATATCGACTCGGTCAAGGTAAACGGAGATGTGGTCGAGGTCAGTGTCCGTCTTGTCTCGTCGATCGACCTCGCCATGTTCTGTCATGTCACTGGCAGACGCGACTGGGACCCGAACATAAAGTCATGGGATCTGCGCTCCGTGTTCCCCTCCCGCCCACACGTGTCGGGGAGACTGTGTCCGTGAAGATTACATACAAGACGACTCGAGAATGTCCCGCATTGATGTGGCTCGAGAAAGAGTACGTCCGCCATCTATCTGGCTTTTTCTTTAGCGACCACTCACTTGTCCTTCAGGCTGACAGAAGGCAAGAAATTCCCATATCTATTCAGCCAATGCCAGCCCATCCATGCGCGCAGTCTGGCTCCATTGCAAGGTAATTCGTGGACTTGCATCCTGATTGTTGCTTACCCTCGCGTTCCAAGATACCCCGTCTGTGAAGATGGCAAGCTCGACCGCCTTCCACCCATCCATCCATTATTTGACCTTGCTTGTTAGACATACGACGCAAAAGTGACTTGCGTCCTCCCAATTCTCCTTTCTGCACAGCGTGTATCGCCCTCTGCGGGTGGTCCGCCACACGGGGGCAAGGTCATCGGAAAAGACGCTGTAACGTATGAATACAAGCAGGTCCGTTGTTTTCATAAAAGAGCGAATATATACGCTGATGTCGTGGTTGCTGGCAGAGTGAACCCATTCCCTCCTACCTTTTAGCGATCGCCGCGGGCAACCTGCATTACCGTCCGTTTGAGGTACCGAAGGGGAAGACATGGTCGACCGGAGTATGGACGGAGCCAGAGCTGTTGGAGGACGCTTACAACGAGTTTTGTGTCGACACCCCCAAGTAATCTCCTCGATTCTGTACGGTATTCGGGACTCACATCAATGCAGATATCTCGCTAAAGCAGAGGAAGTCGCGGGGCCGTACAGGTTTGGAGTGTACGACTTGCTCGTACTTCCACACTCCTTCCCTTATGGTGGCATGGTAGGATGCTCCCTCTCTGCACGCATGCACTGAGATAGCTTACCATCGTGCGTCAGGAAAATCCGTGCATATCCTTCATGACTCCTAGTAAGTTTGACATTGTTATCGATACGTGCCTTTCCTGAATCTGCTTTTAGCACTCATCACGGGTGACAGGTCGTTGACGGACGTGGTGATCCACGAACTGACCCACTCCTGGTTCGGAAATGGTGTTACGTGGGTGGCCGACGCTTCGTTCGCTATACATGTAACTGACCCCCGCTCAAGGAGTGCACATGCTTCGCACTTTTGGCTGAACGAAGGGTGGACGACCTACATTGAACGGTTGTTGCAAGAACTCATACACGATTCATCTGGACCCCGAGGTCTGTCCTATGTCATCGGTTACAAAGCCCTCGTGGATGCGTTGGAATTGTTCGAACCCACCCCAAGATATCAGAGACTCATTATCGCGTTCGACATTGGCGAAGACCCGGACGCGGCTTATAGTCGTGTTCCCTACGACAAGGGTGCCAATCTCATCCTTCTCCTTGGTGCGTCAATCTAGTATACCGAGTTACTTTGGATACTGAAGCCATTGTCATAGAACGAACCTTGGGAGGAATCGATGTCATGCGTCCATATATCGAGCACTACATCAAGACCTATATGGGACAAAGCATCACCACCAAGCAGTGGAAGGATCATTTATATTCCTTCTTCGCTGACCAACCAGACAAGATCAAAGCCCTTGATACCATCGATTGGCACGTAAGCATCTCAGTCTTGCTCGAGAGCTGAATCAGTACATACATACATCGACTAGGAATGGTTCTATGGCGAAGGTGTCACGTTACCGGTCAAGCTCGAGTACGACTTGACCCTTGTCACCGCTGCGTATGACCTGGCAGACCGATGGAATGCCACTCGCGATACTGACCCAGCCCAGCTGAACTTTGAGCCGTCTGACCTCAAAAACCTCGACAGCAAACAGCGGAGTGAGTCATTTCGTGGCGACTTCTGGTAGCACTGATTATGACGCGTGCAGCCGTGTTCCTGGAGCGGCTCCAGACATACCCTGCCCTCCCGACGAGCCACCTTGTCTACTTGGACGGGCTATACCGGTTCTCACAATCGACCAACTCGGAGATCCGCACGCCGTTTTACTTGATCGTGCTCAAAGACCCCACGTCACCTGCAGCCACACAGTTCGTGCTAGCGGTGCTCGATTGGGTGACCGGAAAAAGCACCGGGATCATCCAGGGACGGATGAAATTCTGCAGACCGCTGTTCAGGGCCACGGTCAAGGTCGATCGCGAAAAAACGCTCGCTGCGTGGGACGGCGCCCGGATGTTATTCCACCCCATCGCTCGGAAGCTCATCGATCAGGCATGTCTGACGCGCCGTCCGTGATTGCGTGCTGACGGCTTCCTTTCTTTAGGACCTAGGATGGGTCGGAGCCAAGGGCTGAGATGTGATGATGGTGCCGTGCTGTGGCCTGTTGGATATGTAGTCCCTGTACGACTGTTGTCCCCACTGTCAATGCACGTGATCACCTCGCGTCCAACACACTGCTGCGTGCCCGACGCCCTTGTCCAGACACGACCATGGCGACGTCGCAAGCCCCGACTCGTCAGGCCATCACTCTTAAAGGTTCTACCAACCTCGTCACCGAGTTCTTCAAATATGCGGCCAACACGTACGTGGTCCCTCGCGCGGCGTCGCGCATGCACGCACGCTCATCGTCGGACCAAGGATCCTGTTCCAGCGCGGCGTATACCCCTCCGACGACTTTCACATGGTCAAAAAGTACGGTCAAACTGTGCTCGTCACGCAAGACCTCGCGCTCGAAAACTACCTCGATCGGTGAATCTCGTCGCCTTTGTCCCCCTGCCCCTCCGCACATGCAAGACTGGCTGACCCCTCTTTTCCAAAAAGCATCCTCAAACAGGTCAACAGTGCGTCGCATCGCGTCGCGTCGGACGTGGTGGCGGCAGCTCACCCGCCTTGAATTGCAGAGTGGCTCTTGACGGGCTCCGTCACCCAGCTCGTCCTCGCCATCATCTCGAAAGACACCCGGCTACCCCTCGAACGATGGGTCTTCGACATCAACCTCGTCGAGCCTCCCACGGACTCGGCCGAACCGTACGTCCATCCCGTACCCCATGTATACGCGCGCGCAGTGACGCGAGCATCCCCAGACCGCCCCCCAAACCCGAATCAGAGATCCAAGCAGAGATTCGATACATTCTGAAGCAGATCGTGTCTACGGTGACGTTTTTGCCCATCATCGACGATCCGACCGTGTTCAACATATTGGCGTACACGCACGACTCTGCGGACGTGCCCGCGGACGAGTGGGTCGACACGGATCCGCTTGCGATCGAGGCGAGCAAGAGTCAGCAAGTCAAGCTGCGCAGTTTCAGCACGGACGTGCATCGGATAGAGGCAATGGTTGCATATCGGTATGACGGATAGGATATCGTGCGTGTCGTGTCCGCATATTCATTGCGCTTGATTGGGCTCACTTTTAGAATGACAGTTGGAGTGTCTGACAGTGATTAGAATAGTGAATGGTGCTCCTACATATCCGGTTGAAACAGTCAGGCGAAGAAACAAAAGGTCATCCGATCATAATCGTGAAAGACTTGCTACAAACTCTCCAATTTCTGTCCAGTACCCTTGTTGGACGCAAGTATCATCTAAAACGATACTGAGCTGGGAAACATCGAGGGAGATTGCAAGAGACACACTGTGGGATCCGCCCGGAAATTCGACAAACTTGGACTTGCCACGTCCGACTTCCGTGGCGTTCACTTTGGGCTCACCACTCGTCTCAACCTTGCTGCCTTGCCGCCGAGTGATGATCTCCCATAGCTCTTGCATATGCTCGCGCGGAACGACCTCGTCCTGAACGCCGCTCAACATCAGAATGGGAGTAGTCTTGGGGATGAAGGGTATTTTCGACGCAGAGTCCCATTTTTGATGGCACAAGAACGTCAGTGGTGAAAGGAGAGGAAGGGCGTGTGGTACTAGACGTGGAAGGTTTGTGAACGTGTTCTCAAGAATGAGCGCGGTGATCTGTGAAACGTTAGGGTAGCTTCTAGCGTCGGGCACATTTAGAACGGGCGGGAAAACATACCTTGGAGGGATTTCGGCTGGCAAGGTGAATGGTCACCGCACCTCCGATTGACTGGCCATATAAGATCTAGCAGGGATTCTGTGAACCCCTCGGGACGAGGGAAACAAGGGTGAGCCTACCACTTGTGTTTTCTGGAGATAGGGGTGTGATGTGACATAGTTGAGGGCGGTTTGTGCGTCTATGCACAGACCTGGGGAAGTGAGAGTCGACACGATGCCAGCCATCGTGGAACAGAAAGACTTACCAGTCTCTGAGGGTGAGCCCTCGGAGAGGCCATAACTATGCGGAATGAGGATGGACTACGCAACACGACCTCGGACACGCACCCCCGGTAAGACAGCATGAGCACATTGCAGCGCATCTTGACGAAAAAAATCCTCGCGAGGGGTATCCGATGACCGTGATTACCGCCATTTCCATGGAACATGATCACGGTCGGTCGTGTCGCCGCAAACTATCCCACATCGGAGCGGTGAGCGTGAGGAACACGAAGGACAAGGTTGAGGAGAGGCGTACGTCTTCGTTGGATTGCTCCTCGGTCCATTCGACCTGCATGGCATGGGGGTGGGAAATTTCCTTGCGCTGCATGAGGAGGTAGGAGCGTAGCGTGATACCGTCTTCGGTGCGCAACGAGAGGTCCTCGTACACCAGTCCGTACTTGGACGGAGTGTCGACATCTGGGCGGGTTGTGGTGTTTACTCACGGCCTGGACTGACGGGCTGGTGGAGGAGATGACGGACCTGTACGAGAACCGGGAGGAAAGGCGGAGGGATATATGAGGTAGTTTTGGCCGTAGTACAAGAGGCCACATCCTGCACAAACCATGCTTGGTCGATGTCGCCGAAGCCGGAATTGAGAGTACGAACCTATGGTGGTCACGCCGGCAGCGGTCGCGACTGCGCCCTGCAAGCGTGATCTAGGATGTGTGTCTGCAGGGGGGAGAATTGACGGACCTTTGCGAAGCTTTCCAGCGAAGGGAGGTACTTTGACATGTCCGACATGGAGGCGCTCGGCTCTGGCAAAGTAACGGACGGCGAGAGGCGTATTTGTCCGTATTTATCCGGACGTGACTGGCCATGGTATCACTGTAAGTTGTTTAGCATGTTCAACTCAAGGTGTTCGTTTCAGCAATGTAGACGAGACAGCGGTCTTCCAGACAGCACGTTCGATGCGCAATCCTCAAGGCGAGGGTGTGACAGCGGATAACGACTATCGTTAACAGTGTCCTTGGAACCTGTTTCGCAACTCTTGACCCTTGCGGAGCGTTGCGGTTTTCCTCTACCGTACGCCTCCGTGGGCGGCAGCACATTCACGCGGTAGTGGCTCATGTCCGCCACCGGGTTTTCGAATCTACTTGTGACCCCTTGGAGCGGAATATTCAATCGTCCAAGCAACGCCATTCGCGAGTGGCGTACTATATACGTACCTTCCCATGGGTGCGGCGTCCATCAGTCTTGCGGTGGAAAAAGAATGTTCCAACAGGTTGGCTCAATCACTCTGCGTGGTCATGATCTCAAGCGAAACGATGCAGCTCCGTGCTAACAAGCTCTCCACAGAACCTGGAACAGAGATCAAGTCCCTCTCAAATGCGTTGGATAGAAAGATAACTCTTAGTATCCATGACCATCAGGAATGATGTCCATGTTGGTTGCTGCTGCATCCCATCGATTACATTCCTCTTAACCGGAAGTGACCCTGTCGTGCTCCACACCGTGAGTTCCGGATCCAACACTTGACCAAAGTAAGCAACGAACTGTCAAGGAGACTTTCTTTATATATACCATTCACGTCATTGGAGCCAGCTTCCATAGGTTGAGGCTCCAGAAAATCCGCAAGAAAAGAGAAAAAAAAGGGCGGTGCTTGACAATCAGACAGATTCCGCAGCTATATAATCCCGTCTGCTGGCTGGACTTTTTCCATCGACTTTTTGTCACCGTTTTCGCCTCGTCACACACAACCCACGTCGTCTCACCAGACTGCCCCCCACGATCCTTTCAAAAATGCGCTCCTTTGTTCCTGCTTTGATCGCTGCTTTAGTCACCTTTACTAGCGCTGCTCCCGTAGACTTACCCAAAAACCTTCCTGTACCAGTTCCCCCTCCTGGAGTTCCTCCCACCGGTAATGTCATTTCCGGATTGGGCACTCTCGGGGGCCTTCGTGCTCGGGACGGCAAGATCGCTGGTGTTGTCAAAGGCGTCGAAGCTCAAGTTCCTGGCCATCGTGCTCGCACAACCCCACCTTCTGTTGCCCTCGTTTTTGATGGCCTTTTGACCCAAATCCAACCCTACACTGAACAATTGAGTGCGTCGAAACGAATCCAAGTGATCTGCCTCTGACTTGTTTTGACAGCTTACATCGATTCCTCTAACGCCACACTCGCCCAGATCACCACTACCGTTGCTTCGATCAAGGCACCCATCGTTGCTGCCATTTCCGAACTTCAGGCTCTCGTCGGCGTGGATCCGACCGCCGTCCTGGCTCCTGTCGGTGGGACTATTGGCGGTGCTCAGTTGACCGTCCCTCAAGTTGCTGCCACCGTTGGCGTTGACGTGAACGTGCGTCTCGAACTATGACCATCATTTTTCAAACCTGACTCGCTTTGTAGCTGGTCCTTTCTGCCTCTGGAAAGGTCCTTGCCTTCGTGAAGGTTAACGTCCCTGGCATCGTCGACGATGTCCAGGATGCCCTCTCCGAGCTCGGTGACAATGTCACCGACCTCGTGGAAGCTGTCACCGCTCTCGTCAACGGCCTCTCCGCCGAGCTCGTCACCGTTCTAGACCCGGTGGAGGACGTGATCGATGAGCTCTCTCTGACTAGACTGGGCGCCATCCTCGGTATCAGCATCGCTCTCTAAACATGTACGTGTTTCTGTTTACCGAACGAACGCGATCGCGTGCTCATCGTTTCCGTCACGCCAGACCCTCTCGTCCGTCCTCATGCCTCTGTAGGGTTTAAATTATAGCGCCTTGCGCCTTGCACGTCGGTGGAGCGTTTCCGCACAGAATAGACTGGATGTTGTTTACTTTACATCGCAATTCATTTTTATTTGTGCATTTGGCGATTCGGATGGAGAGACGAGGACGCTAAAATATGTTTGCAATAACGTCCGAATCGGTCGTTTTTCTGATGTGCTCGTTCTGTCGGTAAGCTGGATCGAGGAACGCAGGACGGCGTTGAGACTCTGATGTCGTCCGCCCTGTGTTTCGATAGTTACATACGATGAACGAGGACAAGTTTCGAAGCTTGGCACGTGCCGGCGAGCGTACGGCCCGGACGTGAGTAACTTTTTGACATGATCGACTCCCCGACTTTGAACGTGGTCCCGTATCGCACGAAGTCGACTTTGGTTCGTTCTGATGATCAGAAAGGTTATTTCAGATCTACATCGTGGACTGCAGTGGACCTGCTCTGCACACCACCTTCAAGCAATAAGTGCATCCGCCTGTCGGTTGCTCCGACTTACTCAGTATCAGTCCGACCGCCCGTCCGTTGTCGGACCACTCTCGAATGCGCTTGACGACCCGTTTGACGACCCCACCACCTCAAAACGAGCCCCACCGCTTGTTGTTAGACCTTCCCCCCTCCGTACGGCAACCATACGGCCCGATCGCTCGTCACTACCATTACGACAGCAAAGGCCAAGGCAACGCGGACGACAGCGACGCCCTTCCCACACGGGGCAATGACGACGTCGACAACTCACGCGCGACCCACCTTGAGATGATGGATACCCACCACTACCACGACCGGGAACGGAAACGGAAATGGCACCGGGAGGACGGGGACGACGACGGAGACCTGAGCATGGCAAGTGCCACTCCAGGGCGACGACGACGACCTGGGCATACCGCGATGGAAGAAGAACGAAAGAGAGAAAGGTGAACTACTGCGCTTCTCACGCATGGACTAAAACCTACGCCGCATCTCGTGCCTCAGCGACGCGCAGGTAGCCAGCAGTGCACCCCCCCCCTGATTTCGTATGTGCTCGCAATCCCAACGTGACGACCCTGACTCTGGCACCACTCAGTCGAAGCCGACGTGATCGCACGCTAGGCTACATAATCAATAGAGGAAAGAGATTGAAGTTTCGTCAAGCTGCGTGCGTCGACGAAGCACTCTCTTTCCCGATCCTGACTCCCTTTTAGAGTCTGAATGGGTAGTGGATACTGGGTAGGCGTCCCTAGAGACTGATATGAGCGCCGCGTAAGACGTCAGAGTCGGACATCGACGCTCGACCAAGACTCTTCGCTTCGGAGAAGACTATAGTAAGTACGAAGCTACCATGACGATGATCTCACAGATTGGACCCGCATAGATGATCATGGGACTCCCAATGCTCGTGTCGATGCCTTTACAGCCTGGCCTACGATGGTCAGACACGCATGGCATTCACTGATATTCTTCACATTGGGAGTCCAGTGGTTGCACTATGTACATACACGACGGTAACACAAAAAACTTCCCTCTCCTATATACGATTAACCTAAGCGCTGGTAAAACAGAACATTTTACACGAAGACGAGGATGACGCATACTACACAATTTGGACCAATCACAGTTCAAAGCACCGACAGCGACCATCTTCATTTCCAGAACCTCACCTGCACGCTAGCCCGTCCACTCAGACCCTCCTCATGCCATCCCCCACAGATCCTGGTTGAACCATGTCCGAGCTGTCCACCTCATCTTCCTCCCAACCTCGGCCTGTTGGACCATCTGCGAATGCGATCCCAGACATGGCCGCGTCCTCACCAGCGAGACCTTGCGAAAAGACCCCAAATCCGGTGTCAATACCTTGCCAGCGACCATGAGTGTCTTGATCATATATCTCGCGCACAGTGATGATAAACCGGGGCATCATGGAGGTGAGAATTATGTATGAAAAGATGTCCATGAGGAGGTATGGCAGGGTCAGATTGCTAGGGGAGATATCACTAGTCAGGATATTGAGAGTATTGATGGATGCAATCCTGATGGTGGTTAGTTTTCATGCATATTCAAATGTCAGAAAAAGGGACATACATAAAGAAGTAAAGAATACCATCCTTGGCAAATTGTTTCATGTATTGGTTAAACTGCCAACACTTTGTTGTCTTGTATGCTTTGATTGACTGCACCAAGGTTTGGTAGATAGCAAGTAGCAGCAACAAAACACTGAGAACAAATTGTGGAATTATATCATACAAGTGAGTTAGTGCAGGGGTATTGATTAAGGTAGCAGTGCAAAGAGAAGATCCAAGAATCTGGGCAACAGTGACTGGGAACATGTGAGAATTTAATAATACATGAGACATTGTCAATACTCACTTGAAAGATGTGTACTAGGGCTATTGTAGACA
Source organism: Neotropicomus parvogracilis (assembly GCA_038088955.1). NCBI lineage: Eukaryota > Fungi > Basidiomycota > Agaricomycetes > Boletales > Boletaceae > Neotropicomus > Neotropicomus parvogracilis. The sequence goes on from JBBPJX010000115.1 coordinate 23,692, forward strand.
CCATTCAAGACAAAGTGAACAATAACCTGGGGGATAAAGAGAAACAGGAGGATATAGAGGATCCATTTGGATCTATTCCATAATGCATATACCCTCATGATCATCATCACTGTAATTCCAAAGCAAAATTAAGTAGATGGATCAAAAAGTAGATTGACTTACAATCAGCAGCAGCAAGAAATATTGGAAAGCTCCAAGTAGCTGCTAAAAGAGCAACTTCACCTTCAGAATATGTATTCATACCTACATTGGCATTGTGGCTAACATCATATTAATGTGCTTACACCTATGGGGTTATCAATAATAGAGCTGACAACAAATAATTGGAGTGTATACATCTACCACAAATAATTGTGAATTACAGTCAAGATGCAAAAGCATAAGCACTCACTTTTTTAGGGCCAGGAAGGAAGGTGGTACCCCCTATAAATATAAATCATCAGTTGAAATAGTCCTCATCCTACAGAGGTCTAATTGAAAACATACAAAGGGTAAAAACTCTTCAGTATGGTCCATGGTTAGCCAAACAATCTGATATCATCCTCATAAAACCTACATGACACTGGAGAGACCAACATAGCAAACCTACAGGATTATTAATTCAGAACACATACAAGTAGCTCTATACACACCAGGATGAACACTGTGGAGACCCAAGTCCAGGGCCGGCACTAACATACAATATCAGACTGAACAGGTTGATTAATACTCCTTCCGTACCCAAACATAGCCAACCTTTTAGATACTGTCAGTGAACAAACAGTAAGAGTGAAACAAATAAACCTCTCTTGAGAAGGTTAGGACTGCAACAACAGTATTTGAATTCAGACATGTGAGGTGGCATGCAGAAGACTCAGAGTGCCACCCACCATAATCATACACAACAGCAGTGACCAAGACGACTGCATTAGCATATAAGTGTTATTATCAGCGGAGAGACGAGTGACCATACGAGATAAGTAGTTGCTCATCTGGATTTCATCCAAAATGGATGGTATGTCAACAGACATGGTGTACAAACAGAGATGTTGGACAGTTGCAGGACAAGAATGGAGAGGTGTGAGGGCCAAGAGTCGTTTTCGTGATCTGATCCGTACATCCATTATATGGCATTTAACTTGGGATTCGCTTGGTAAGGAGAGGACATAGTACGACTGGTTATCGGGGAGCAATGCGAATGTGTTCTGATCCTGAGGTCAAGCATCTTCACTGCCTTTGATTTTACAGTGTTACCACTCCGCGACTGAACCAAAAGGACACTAGTGTAGTCATTCATTTTGAACATTGCGCCACATGGCTGTACTTCCGCACTCGATCTGATATGCTGAGTACAAGTGCGATCCAGTTGTATTCGAATTCAACCTAGGGTTTATGTTGAGCTCACCCAGAAGATCATGGAAACATTTCATCGAAGGATACCATCGCCAGAGAGTACGAGATGATTCTCTCAGGTGGCCTATGCTGCCTCGAACATATTTTGCGCCGCGCCAAGAGATCAGCAGAGTCCCAGGCACTGCCTCTGAAAACCGTATCGCCAAGGTGATGGATCTAACACTTTACAGATATGGTGGTGATTGCGAGGACGAGAGAGAAACTAGAACCAGGAAAGAACAAAGTAGTCGTGGAAAGAGTCTACGCGGAACGTTGTTTCAACCCGACCAGGCCATTTTCAAGGAGTTCTCACTCGAATCGGGTTTCCTTGACACTCAGGCCTTCGGCCTCAGGACTCGTACTCCGAGAGGACTCAGGTTTACTCCCTCGTGTATGTATCGCGTACTTGGGTCTGTCTACGTAGTATCGCCGCATGCTGTCAAGCCATCAATCAAGAACTATGGTACCTTGTCGTCGAACCGCTAGTAAGTAAATGGAATGAACGTATCCATCCTGTCTATCTGCCCCTTACTCTGAGCCAATGCACACCATTGCGGTCACAATCTTCTGGCACGCAGACGAAGAGCGAATCTGTGTCGCTTCGTGCGAATGCCTCCGCCCGTGGGGTATGGCGAACGAGGAGTTGATGTGGGAATGATGCCCACGCCATGCCGCATGGGAACAAACTGTCTTCATTGAACGATGCACTCCTAGGCTTCATCAATGATGTTGGTCGCAGTCGGTACCTTGGCTATGGTACCACACACTTTGCTCATGCTCTCGGCAGCCGTCCTAGCGCATTCTCTTTTCCTCCGGTCGCATTCGCAAGATTCACGAAGTCCGTGTCACGTCAAGATGCCGTCGGCACCAAGATATGCTGGAGCACGAACAGGGTATCGTCATCCAAAGTGCGCCCACTTTTTGCGACTGGAAAACGCAATCTCTTACCACCTGCGAAAAGCAAAAGTGTGCTACGATGCACCAGGTCGGTATCCCCCAGGGCTTTTAGAGTTGAAAATGGACTCGTTCTGACTCGAAGAATGATGTAGGACACGTCGACCTTACTATAGGGTCTTTGTGGTCTATCCTGGTCTCGTGTGCTGTTTTCGGCGTGCTGGGCCAAAATACCACGGTCGATCGTCGACTGCGTCGCCGTAACGTCCTTCGGACGTCTTTTTCTCAGCGAGATGGATAAATGCGGCCCGTTTCACTGACGCGATACTAGAATATTGAGACACATCTCTCAGACCCTAGGCAAATCCCTGGAAATCGCCCCAAGATCGCCGCTGCAGCAGTCCAGGTTCTGATCTGGTCTCCGATCTGCGCCAAAGACGAGGTCAAGATTTGGTTTGTTGGAAGGCAGTCTACGAGAGCGAGAAAAGGTATTTTGATCTGGTTCGGTTCTCAACCTCATTCATATCGCTGTTTAGTATCAAAGTCGTGGAATTAGACGAGACCCCAGCAT
>JBBPJX010000116.1:0-26384 GCA_038088955.1 Neotropicomus parvogracilis
CATTCCCGGTTAGCGCAGAACCTCCGCGTCTTGCCTCTAGATCCCATGCAATACATACGCGGGTGCAAGATCTGGAGGACCGTATTTGCGCCGCCAATGCACAAATCGACTCTAGCATGCACGTTGCGAGAAATATTGCAATTTTGGCACCGTTTCAGAAATCCACCCGAGACCGTTTGCAGGATACTGTTCAGACGATGTCCAAGAAGATACAGGCAATGCGTTTGGATGTCAGCAAGCTCATCTGTCATCGTAACATCCTTCTTAATGATCTTGCTATCGAAGAGAGAAATTTTAAGCATGCGACTTCGCTCGCGCTGCAGGCTGCTACCGAAACGTTACAGCAGCGATATTCTGAATATACCTCACAGTCATCATTCTCTATCCAGGAATTGCCACCCAAGAATTCATTTCACGAGGAGCCCTCAACCAGCTCACAGTCCTTCGACTCGTCCACCTATGAAACGTTTCGTTCTGCGCTAGACTTTGGGCCTGATTGGCCATCATCGGGCGAAGCATTCGCCGCACCCTCGTTCTGGGGCGTTTCTCTCGCCACTGACTCACCAGTGACGCCGAGGCATGACAGCTCGACAGGTTGTTATCCATCGCCTGACGAAACCTCGTATACATCCTTGCCCACCAACCTGTCCCTGCCAGAGACATCCTTAGATGAGAACCAATCCGCAGCAGACTTCCCAGAGGAACAAGCGGAGGAATGGAGTAAAACCAGAGCGGCGAAGCGCGTTTCGCTGGTGAGACTACCGTCGGATTTGCGAATGTCGGCCATCGCTGGCAGATCCTTCCGCCACCCCGACGATAGCTTGTTGAAAGAGGAACCCGTTACTGTCGAGGATGTTACTTGCCGGACTTGAAACAGACGCATGTTTTCGTGGCTAAGTTCGCAGTATTCACATCCATATGACCCTACGTACTTCTGTACGTTGCTTCAACTTGTGGGGAGCGCTATTTCTTACATTACACGAGTTTATCGAGAATTAGTCATCAACCCTAACCCTAAACCTAACCCGATGCTCGGGTTCTGACAACACCCTCGACTGCACTGAAATTATGGTAGGTCCTGGTGCCAAAGTGGACTCCGCAGACCTCACGACCATCTACCAGCCAGTCTTCCAAGACGAGAGCGGGTTTGCCGTCAAGTTTTTCATACAGAAGGACATCACTCAAGAGCTACAGGCCGAGTTATGCGAGACGATCGCTGTGAGTGATCTTCGTCGTCGGGCCCACTGTAGAAAAGATTGATGTGTAGTTTAGTCCCTTGGTGGGCGGGTAGAAAGCAAGGTACCGAGGCAAGGTTATGTTCTAACCCAGCCCGGCACTCCGGAAGAGGAGCGCCTTCGCCTCTGCTGGATCAGTCCAGATCGCCCTGAACGTCATTTCGTCCCGTACACCTACGTGGACGCATGTAAGATCGCAGGAATGTTGCTGAAACAAATATTTGTTGAAAGCGGAGCACCCATCAAGATGCATATACATCCTAGTATCGCAAACGTGAATGCGCGTGCGGCACTCAGCCAGCGCGTTATGGTGAGTTAGATGGACATAGCTACTGTAATTCATATTGTAGTGGCTGACCTGACCCCTTGACGTTCCAAGCACTCCGGAGGAGACCCCACTGCATCCCCTCAATCTGCTCGTGTAATCCTTGCAGATCCAAACACAGAAGTTTTCCAGCATCTCGTCAAGTTATATCAAGGAGTCCCGGACAAGTATATCGAATCTTACTTGTGGGTTAAGAAGTGCGTAGAGAAAGGTGCTCTGCTTTATACGCCGCTGGTGTATAAGAACCCAGGTGGCCGGCGGCCAGGGGAGGAGTGGGTTTCCGTCTCCTTCATTGATCGCAAGTGTACTTATTTACAATTTAGGCGTACTCAATTTACCGAAGAGGACGAAGACCGTTTATGTCAGTGGATTGCAACCAAAATCCCTTACAAGGAGACCGGAGGCAGGACTGGGAATCGTCTCTACCAACAATTGTGCGAGATGGTAAGGTCCAGTATATATATTCTTGATGATCTATCCCTTATCCCTCTTAGGCTGTCGACCCAGAATTTGGGTGGGTGACGCGACACACATGGCAATCGTGGCGGGAGCGTTACAAGAAGAACGCGGTTCGCTTGGACGGCATGATTTCTGCAATCGTGGACCAAAAGAAGCCAGCCCATGGGGAGAAAGGGCAGTATGGTTACGTCCGCCAGGCGGAGGAAAAGATCAGACGTACGAGAAAAAAGCGCACGAAGCCGGCGGACGAGCCACATCCGGATCACTCGGATAGACAAACAACAGAACGCCTCAACGGCACCGACAACACTACCGTACCAATGATCCCCTTTACTCCTAATCAAATTTGCAGCGAGCAACACGCTTCAATGTCGGGAATACATGCTCGGCAAAGCCCTGATGAGGAGGAGATGGCAGACGGTGAAGAGAGCGAAGGGTGGCGCATTCGAGTTGGTAACCAATCTCCTCCATCATGGGCCAAGCGGAAAGCGGATGCCGAAGGTAGCGACGAGCCGCAGTCCCCAAAGAAATCGAAATTAATGTGAGTATTGTCTTGTGGAATCGAGTACTATGCCCACGGAGTATACAGAGCCTCAGACTTACATTCCAACGCCTTTGTGCCACCAACTTTACTGGCGCCAGGAAATGGACAGGGAGCAGTTCCACTCCATTGCATTGATCAAGCGATCTACGACATAGCCAACGAATTTAGGTTCACTGCTCAAGAAGTCAAGGAATTTTACGACAAGTGTGGTGAAATGGCGCGCACCAGGACGCGGTTTCAACGAATGCGACATTTACTGAACGGTGTAGAAGATAGTATTGGTGATGATGGAAGTCTGTAGTAAGGCAGTTCTTACATGTACTTGCAGTCCCTACTAGAATTATCATTCACCGGTCACTAGCATGTCATTCTCTGCAAGTTTGATATAATTTGCGGCTCGCATCGGTGCAGAAGGGCTGTCAAACGGCTTCTTGCGTCTAGGCGATTGCTAGGTCACATGCTGCGCCGTTGGAGGGGACATTACTCACTTTTCTCCGGCAGCGACGGATGGAAATGAAGCGAAGAGGTCTGGATGCTTGGGGAGAGGGGATTCGCTGCGGGCAATGCATCAGCGTAATGGAAATAATAGCAATGACGGCAGACCTAAAATATGGATGACGCAGGGCTTCTTCAGCAGTGATACGCTGTGCTGGATCGTATGTTAAGAGTGACATTAAAAGATCGATCCCCGATGTTGTCATGTACTGGAACCGCTGGCGAAACTGGTGAGCATGTGGGGCAGGAAGGGTAATGGTCTTTGCGAGGGGAAGACTGAGGTATTCCGGCCAAGAGGAGCTCGTAGGAGGACCAAGGAGCTTGAAAATCATGGACAGCAGTTCGACCTCTCCTTGAGCCTGGAAAACAGGCTCTTTCAAGAGCAACTCCGCAAATATACATCCTACAGACCACATATCGATGGCTGTTGAATATTTTGCAGCTCCCAAAAGAATTTCCGGGGCGCTGTTGACATATGTAAAGGAAGACAAAAAAAGAATATTTGCCATCAACGTACCGATACCACAATGTCACCACCAGCTGTGTCAGACCCCCCACCCCGACGGGATCGCCATATCTTCGTGCGAGACCGAAGTCGGCTACCTTAATCATTCCACGGTTGTTCATGAGTAAATTGCTAGTTTTTAGGTCACGGTGTAGAATCCAATTAAAATGACAGTGAGCGACCGCGGACAATAGTTGCAGCATCAAGGTTTTGATTTCTGACTGCAAGAAAGGGGATGGCATCAGAGTCAAGAGCGTCTTGAGGTCATGCTCGATGAAATCCATCACTACGTAGACTCTTGCGGTGGATTATGTTGACCGTAACCTCGAAGGCGACCAGATAGCTGAACTCACTGTGTCAAGGTATCACCAACGACTACCTCACGAATTCGAACAACATTCTCGTGCTGACAAGCCATGAGAGCACTGATCTCACGAAGGGCGGTGATCGGAAATCCGTGTTTCTCCTCTTCGAGTTTGAGCTTCTTAAGAGCAACTATATCCCCAGTCTCTTTGTCCCTGGCGCGAAAGACAATTCCGTAGGATCCTTCTTCTATTTGATTAAGCCGCTCGTAACAATATACGGAACGGGAAGCCCGGATAGGAGGATGAGAATTTCTGAGAGGAACAAAGGCACTATGTCTGGTAGGATGGCTTGGACGAGGTCGCTGAGACGGGGAAACATCAATAGGTATTTGACCACGAGCGCGGGCACCCCGAGCGGACTGAACACGACGTTTAAGAGATTGCTGACGGCTCTGGATGTCTTCGACGTCTGGGTCCTCTTCATCCCATTTAGAGCGCCTTCGCGACGGTGTGGACGTGCTGCACACAGGAGTCTGCATTTGAGGATACCGATGGACGAGTCGCCAAATGGGTGTCGGGAACTAGTACTAGTAATCCTGGGCTTTGATTCCGGGTGCACCAGTACTGTACTGTAAGATCACACTCATCACCCTGCTGTCTTCCCCTCTCTAATTCCGAATGCACTGACTTACGACAAGGCGCAGGAACTTGAACTAATCGCTGAAACCCACGCCATCAAAGCGGACGATGCTGCCACTCAACACAGGATAACAAAACTCAGGACGAGCTTGCTCAAGTACCAATGGAAGATCCACCTACTTGGCTCCTTACGATGTGCAAATGTGGTGCCGTCCACTGGCACAGCACTTCAAGATGTTCACCAGTGCGGTCGATTGTCATGTCCTTTTCCAGTTGAAACCTAGTGCCAGTGCCAAACTTGCCAGACTACCCGTTTAAAGTGGACGCGAAAACTAGTGTTTTTTTCATTATATTTATAGGAAGAGGCTCCATGGAATTGGGAAGAGCTGCCAGCCCTCCAGGAGAGGTACAGACGGTCCAAGGCTGAAGGTTCATGAATACTACGAGGTTCGTGTCGCGCTCTTGAATTGCACTGAAAAATTGGAACAGGTCGGCCTTGTGCCCCGTCATGAGCAAATTGACCTCCAACATCACGACAGTCAAGAAAGGCGATGGCTGCTGATAACTTAAAAGACTTTCCGATAGCCTTACCGTACGAACCTGTGGAAGAACCCGGGTGCTCTTCGATCCAGCTATACGCTCGTGGTGTCCACGATCTCCACAGAGTAAAGAGGAACTGTGTCGGTTCAGAGCAGCAGTAATCATCACACCGAATGACAGAATGCTGGTGGCGTCTGTTATGCATTTGTTCATGGAAACGATGCTCGTTCATCTTGATGTCTTACCGGCGAAGGCTTTTACTCCATCAACTGTAACAAGGTAATCTGGTCTCCGTCCAGGATCACGCTAGGTCCCGTTATCAAGCCAACCTTCCAATACAACCCCAAGATTCATGAGGTGCATAGATGAAACTCGAGGACAATTTTGATGTCGGCAAACAAACGGATTCGTGCCATTAAACACGGCAAAACGTCTCGCTACCTAGCTACACGTGAACGGGCAGTAGATCTAGGTTTCATGATAATTGCACCCGAAATTTTGGAATTTCTGGTCCATGAGGTGCGCCTGCATCGTCCGGAGATTGAGATATGTGCAGAAACTGGGTTACAGACAACACTGTTCCTGAACTAGGTCCTCCTTCCCAGACACAGATACCAGGAATATGTACAAGCAAGAGGTCATGTTTTTTCGTTGCGTCCCAGTACTGAAAGCTTCGAGACGCATGCATCCTCCGTTCAGCCGAGTCCATCACTAAACGCTGTCATGCGTACATCAGCAGTTACCAGTGGGGACACTCGGAAGTGGAAGGGGGTCTGAAATACACGGTCCATTACGGTCAGAAACCAGGAAATGTTGGCTTTCCATGTATGTTCATATCCATGCTATCTCGCAAACATTCACCCAGTCCCGTCATCATTCTGTTGTCCCCCCCGGACCATTCAACATGCCATTGGCCCATGAACTCTGGTGTCAAGACAATTGCGTAAATTGTACAAAGTTTCTCCAAGCTTCGGCAAGGCAACACCCCCGTCGCGACCAATTCGACGCACGAATGGCTGGACGCAAATAATTCCGATGGCTTTGAACAAGTCCCTCAGGATCCAAGTCAACCGTGGGCCTGTAAGTTCAATGGCAGGTTCAGCGTTCATTTCCAACAATTTGACCTGGAACCCAGCGGGTTCGTGTGAGACGAGAAAGTCAGCGCCATAGAGTTCAAAGGCATTTGGTAACGGCTGTAGACAAAGGTAAGAGGAACCCAAAAGGACCAACGAGAGAAAATATTACCTGGAAGTGTATCGGTTGACTGAGTGCAGCCCTAAATGTTTCCGAGAGGACTTCGGCCATCTGCTGTTTGATCAAGGCAACGTCTGTGACATTGAACAATTTGTCGTTCGATTGTGCGTCACCAGACAGTATACGACACCCAATCAATTCGTCCAAAAGACGCACATTCTCTTCCCTGGGATGGGTTTGCAAGGAGGTGTTGGTCAAATGAGGAGTGAGCAAAACAGCTGACCCAAAGTGCGACCGTTTGGGCGCGTGGTAGGGTTCGGTGGAGAACAATGCAAGGATGTGTTCGTACATGAATACTGTTAAAGAGCCGGAGGCGACGACGTAAGTCCGCAAATGAAACTATCAGACGACTGTTAGTTGCGCTGGGGAAAATACGGGAAGAAACAAAATGACTTTGTGACCCTGTAGTTCGCATGGTGGTTGGCCCGTGGTCGACAGTGGGTCCTCGTTTGGATCGACAAGCAAAGGAGTCGAGATGTACTCCTGGATGTGCGCTTAGTTTTGATACCTGTCGAGTCAACACCACCGATACCTGAAGAACAAAATGCCTGAGCTGTGAAGTCATGACCGATGTGGTTGATTCATCCGCCTCATCGTCAGGATCGCGATCAAACTCTCGAAATATCGTGTGTAATGCATCTTTGGTGTCGAAGAGCCTGATGCCCATCCCTCTGTCGGCCATGCCTGGTTTGAGAATGAACCACCGCTTGATGGCACCACTGTTAGCATCCAGCATGCTGCTGAGGTCCCATAGCTCGTCTCCCCACATCTCCTCCAGCTCATCTTCATAGGCTATGTCAATAGCCCAGGTGAGCGGCACGGCCTTTGCGAGAACTGACCCCGGGTGTTTGACGAGATAAGATTGAATGCATCGAGCCAAGAAATGCTTTCGGATGAGAGCCTTTCTGATTGTATAAGAAGATGAAAGGACACAGTGGGGCTGAGAGGCAGCGAGGACGTGATCGATACAATCGTAGCTGGCCCACTGGATAAGGTTCGGTGGTGATGGTGAAGGAAGGACGGAGAGAATGGAGGTCGATAGACCAAGAGTAGTGATGGAGGTGTGGACGAGAGAGGCGGTGAGAGGAGCGCTGGGCCAAGCAACAAAGAATACGACTGGATCCATGCCAAGTTGTCTATCCCAAGCCTACACCTCTTGATGGGTAACAACTACGTCTTCTCCTTGACGCCAACTTTTACCCAAGGCCTTCTTTTCGGACAATTGTCCATCCTCCTCATCCTCGCCCTCGTCCTCAAGTACCTCTTCCTCCTTCCGCAAACCGACCAATCAAAATCACCAATTTTCCATCCGCTCGCCAAGCCAGAAGTTTCGTCACGGACACGTCCACCACCACCTGTTGTCGATGATCCCCAAAAGGACGCAGAGTCAGCCAACTGGTTCAATTCCCTCGCTCGACAGGTCCGTCAAACTACCGTGTCATGATGTAGAGCCTCATAAGCTTTGGGTAGGTAGCTGACGTCTACCGCGCAAAACTACAGGACGGACCAGACGGATCCCACGGAAACGAGGTGGCCCGGGCTCGAATAGAAGCATATGCTAACCAAATTCGCCCTCGTAGTTTCTTTGTTTGCCCCGCTTTCTTTTCTTTGTTGCCTGCCTACCTGAACAGTCGTGTCCAGGATCACATCACTGTCCATGCGGTGGACCTTGGATGCTCAGCCCCATTGCTATCTAATGCACACCTTATGGATGGTATTGGGGAGACGAGCGCTTTAACCGTCAGTGTACTCCTTCACTTCCCCTACGGGCACTAATGTATCATAGTCTGTCAAGTTTCACATGTCGTACGTCGACAGCATCTCAATATCGCTTTCCACTGCCTATCTATTCAACTACCCAATGTCGTCCTTTGCACGGCTTCCTGTATCGCTCACTATATCCCTCGATCTGTTCGAGTCATCGGTGGGTCTGCGTTCGTCTGCTCGCGTCCCTTCCGCCCATGGGGTTTCTTAGGTTACTGTTGCACCTCCATCCCCCTTTTCATCCGAACCTGTTTTAACGGTCTCTTTCCCATCGGAGTTCACTCTTAATTTGAACACCACGTCTCTTATGGGTAGTCGAGCCATGCTGAAGGATGTTCCGAAGCTGCACGAACTGATCGAACATCAAGTTCGTAGAGTACTCTGTTCTCAGGCCTCTTGGAAGATAGCCTTGCCTGGCCTTGGGAAGGTAGCTGGAGCCACGAAAGAGGGAGAGCAACGTTGGGATACCGAGTTGTTATAGTGGTCTTTGACGCTTTCCGTTCGCACTGCCGATGGCTGATACGCAGCTCGTTGTTTGTTGCATTCTTTCCAGACTAACTCGCACGCCATACAATTCGGAGCCAAGGCTTGGGGTGATCTGGTGGATACGAGTGCTTTGCAACGCGGCACCTTGAGAATCATTATCAGATGTTCGTCGTACTGATATGCCAACCACTTCGCGACCATGTTCACTAGCTGGGATTGGCACAGGTTTTGTATCGACAGGTTCAATTATGCTGGTAGAGAGAGGTGTATGCAGCACACCCAGGTTGGAACCGTAAGCATCATGGACCTCACGAGGACGACTTGATTATCAGCAAACCCTAGGTAGTTGTTGGCGAACAAGCTCACATTATCTCGATTGGTTCTGCAGACACTCCGGAGACGTTTCATTGGGGTCAGGCAGAACCGTTGTTGAATACCGCACATACCCTGACACTAATTTGAGTGTGGTCCGAGAGTTGATGTTCTTGTTCTTCCTTGTTGAAACAATGATCATGGATTTCTCATTGTCACGGGATCCCAGATGTGGATCCTGAGACGGAATCGGCTTTTATCAATAGTGAATGGGTCAATCAACCAGAAAATGCAAAGAGATCAAGATGTTGGTGCCAAGGGACCATCAATGAGAGCGACACCACCAAAGAGTCGGTCACAATGAAGCTGGTTCCAATGCCGAGAGGCCTCGTGGCGCATAATAGCGGAGATCTTGTAACACTCAAAACACTTGCATTGTTCTCATCAGATTTTGAATGCGACCCATACGGATAGATGGCGACAAGTCTGGACATATTGGAAGCACATTCCCGAACGACCAACGACGGTGACCGGTAGGCAGTACGTACCTCAGAGCAAAGGTTCTTGATACAGGATGTAGAGAATTGGTCTCTGAAATGAACGTCTTGTGATGGAGTATCAGTGGTATTTCCCACAGACATGATTGTTTTGACTGTGCTGTGATTGAAACTACGGTTCATGTTCGAGTCAAGTTCCAAAAACTCTTCTCGATGCGTCTGTGAAATACGGGATGGAGGGCACAATATTGAGAATGCTTGAGTGTTGTAGATCGGTCGAACTTGGAATGAGGGTGGGAGGGTGCTTTGTATCTAGGTAATTGTGACACAAGTAATGGCCTCAAGACGGTCGCTTGCATTGAGCTGAGACCATGTCGTCAGCATCGTCAAACATCGTCTTTGATGACATATTCACCATCGATGCGATCGACAAGGAGGGGAAGAAATTCGACAGAGGTACAAAGACAAGGCAAAGGCTAGAGATATGCTAATCCGACCGACAGTGTCGCGGCTGTATGCTCGCTCCAAAAATCACGACATGGACATGACTCTCGACTACAACGTTGAGTTGTTCCCTCTGGCTCAGGGTCAAAGTTTTGCTATGGCACTTGCTTCGTCTTTGATCCCGTCCGGCGGAGGTGACGGGGGAGAAGCAGAGGACAAGGACAGAAACATCTGGCGGCCCGACGGGAAAGGCGTGAAGGGGCTAGAGGAAGAGTACGACTATGTGATGTACGGCAAGGTGAGTGAAGCACTGCTGGGACTGCCCTCGGTGAACGAGCTACGCTAGGTTTACAAGTTCGACGGCGGAGGAGAGATCGTGTAGGTGAGCTCTAGCGTGCAACAGGCCAAGCGCTCAGGCTCTGCACAGGACCGTGTACGCATCGTTTGGGGGTCTGCTGTTGTCGCTCACAGGTTCTTTTCGACACATGGCTGGCATCGTTCTCGGTGACCCCGTCTTCGTTCTGCTCAGAAAGTAACAACGCTGGCTCTTGTACACACGCACAATTCTACGACGTCTGTACCGTGGTCAAGCGTCCAAGTCTTTCAAGACTTGCTTCGAGTGCTCCTTGGCTTCCTCCGAGACGTTGGGGTTCTTCAACGTGGCCTGTGTGCACGTCAGCGGTGATCAGACCAGAGTCAATCAAGTGCGCCGACCTTGTGACCACCGACGACATTTCCGACATTCTTTGCGTCGTCGCCGCGATGCTGCTGCTCGGGCAGCTCGCCGCGGTCCTCCATTTCCTCGAGCATCTGCTTCGAATGTCCCTTGGCCTCCTCAGAGACGTTGGGGTTCGCCAACGTAGCCTCTGCAAACGTCAGTCCCAGTCGGCCGCAGAATGTGTGGGCGACGTACTGTGTCCTCCTGCGACCTGGGTGCGACGATCAGCCCGGGCGGCACTGCTGATGATGGCAGAGGTTGGGGGACTCACGTTTCCAGGGTTTGTCATGCTGGTCGTGGATCAAGAGTATGTCGAGGACGACGCGGGGCAGTCCTCGTCTTTTATATGTCTTCTGAGAACTACGTCATCGATCGATGCTCGTCGATGCTCGTCTCACGTGACTGAAATTCGTTCGGTATATGCAGCAAGGCTAATTACACGAAGCCTATTCATCAGGGCAACACCTTGCCTGGGTTCATGATGTTGAGCGGATCAAACACCTGCTTGATTCTCCTCATCCACTCGATACTGACATCGCTCTTCGAGTACCGCAGTGCGCTCGTCTTCATCGACCCAATGCCATGCTCTGCAGACACGGAGCCTTTGTGCGACGCTGCGCAGCGTTATGTCGTCAGCCCCTCCGTCCCAGCACGAGCGCAAACAAAAGACGCACCGACGAGCTCATAGATGAATGGCTCGAGGGCTGCGTCCAGTTCAGGACGGTACCCTTGCTTAGCGATAGCGTTCAAGTGAAGGTTCCCTGCGGATCAATGAAGTCAAGGTTAAGATAAGCCCAACCATCTACGACGAGAACGCTCACCGTCACCAACATGTCCGTATCCCATCACCTTCGAGATTGCGTGATCGCCATAAAGTCCCTTTGACATCAGATGTTCTCGGACCCTGTCCACCACGCTCTGGAAATTTGCCAGGGGAACAGAGACATCGTATTTGTACGCCTTCCCTTCCTTTTGCACACATTCTGTCAGTCCTTCTCTCAGCGCCCATAACGAGGCAAATTGACTCGGTGACTGGGAGAGTGTCCCAGTGTAGATGAGAGGCTCGTTAGCTGACACCAAACTTTCCAGTAAGTTGTTCAGTTTCTGTCATTGTCCGTGTCTCTCGAGTTCAGTTGACAGTCGGCTGTACAAGTGGACGATTTTACCTCCAAATCGTGTTCATTGTTCCCACCACTTGTTTCGGCAAGGATGAAGCACTGTGCATCGCCGACTTCATCTGGGTTCAGGATAGGTCCCAGGCCATGTTCAACAGCCATATCATACGCCGTGCGGTCAATGTATTCGAACGCAGATAAAATTTCGCCCAATTGCCGCTTCACGGTCTGGAAGAGCGCGAGGACATTCTCGAAACGCGGCAATGCTAGGAAAATGTTGTTCGATGCCTGGGGTGCTGGTGGGGCAAGAATCGACACGCCCGTGATCACACCAAGCGTCCCTTCCCCACCAATAAACAGCTGCTTAAGATCGTAGCCTGCGATATGACTGAGATTCCACGGCGCATTTCGCACACGAAAGAACACAGACCGGTATTGTCCTTGCGTAGAGTGGACAGCTGGTCAAGCACGGTACCGTCTGGCAGGACGACTTCGAGACCGAGTACGGTGCCATGGAGGGAGCCGTACCGCAAAAGCCGGAGACCTCCTGCGTTCGTGGAGAGGTTTCCCCCTATCTGACAACTTGACGAGAGTGAGTTAGGGAAAGGAAACAGACGCTGTACAGACCTTCCTTTCGCGCCAAGGTCAAGCGGCATGATGTAATTGTGGGGGGCGATGTAGTCGCTGAGAGATTCCAGGATGCAACCCGCGTCTGCGACCAAGATACCTGAATGGGCAGGAGGGTCGCATTTCACGCGGGACACGGGAAAGATCTGGGTAATCACCAGATACTGGATCAAAGGAACGAACAGTGTTCATAGCTCCCAGGTTGAGGACGATTTCTTTTTGTAACGAGATGCTGCCTCCGACGAGACCAGTGTTGCCGCCTTGCGGAACTATGCCAATGCGACGACTAGCACAGAACTTGACAATGTCACTGACTTGTTGTGTTGTGCAGGGACGCAGGACTGTAGTTGCGTGGCCGTGATATTTACCCATCCAATCTACGTTGTAAGTCACGAGGTCTTCGGGTGAGTTTGAGTTTGGGGGAAGGGTAGAGAGGATTGCGTTGGGGGGAAGTATCTCTGCAAATTGAGCGAGGTCATCGCAGGTAACGGCGTTGATATGGGTGAACGAAGGGGTGCTGTGGGCACGTCTAACACGGACCAGGCGAGCATGAGCGGACCTACGAGCAAGGGACAACATTGGTGCGCGTGCTCGCATCCGAGTTCGCTCGAGTTGTCATATGCTACAGCGTCACACTGTGACATGTAACGATGTCACGTGACCCACATCGTGGGAAATTTCAAGTTGGGGGGGAGGAGGACATGGGCTCTTCGTCGACGTCTCTCACCAACCCGACTGTAGCTGTGCCCTGTGCCGTCCTGCGCTCGCGCTCGCGCACGTCATGCTCGCTGAAGGCGGAAATCCCGACGACGATCCCGGCACTTCAAGCCATACACCGGGACATGCAAAGGATGTGGTTCCTCCAGCTCAATCAACTCACTCGACCCAGCAGCATACCGAAGCTACCAGCGTTCACAGCCTCCCTGTTGGTCATGTTGTTTCACCCTATTTAACACCTCAACGTCCCTCGACTGCCCAATCTCCTCCCTCCGATGACACTCACCCATCCCTCCCTGCTCAGCTCCATACTCAGTCTTCCACCGTCTCAGTGCATCCCGCGAGGAATCGCTCCGCCAGGCGCCATTCATCCATGGAGGTAAATTATCGTGCTTTTCTTCACCCAAAACATTAAACTTCGATCCAGCCACTACGCTTTAACAGTCGCCTCTCTGGCTTTTTCTCGAATCTTATTCATCGTCGTGACACCATCACGTCCCCGAACCCTCACATTACTCATGAGGATCCACCCGTTGCAGAATCTGGACTGGGCTCCAGGATTCCCTCTCCTGTCCCTGCCCGGTCACCTACCCCTCCACCTCCACTACCTCCGCCTACTCTCCATGAACTGGGCCTCTCATTAACCGCGATCTCTCCAGACCTTTCACCTTCCCACTTCAGCTCCCCTCCTGCGAGCGGCGCCTTCCTGGCACCCCATTATCTCCTCCTCTGTCATGCACAGGGCTTGGATGTGCTCCCTCTGATCTCGCCCCCAGCCCCTCAGCCATATGCTCTCGTGCGCAGGGTTGCATTCAAAAGCGTCGTTGTCATGGAGCATCGTGGGGTGTTGGTAGCCATAGCCGGTCGCAGGGATGGCGTTCGAGTGTATGCCTTGGAGGAGGTCAAGAAAGCCGTCGAGTGGCGCGTAGACGTCGAGGTTCGTAGAGAACGAGAGCGGTCACGCAGAGAGGAATCAAAGAAGGCAGGTCCTGGGAACTCTAGCGTTGACCAACGGGATCCGTCAGGAAAACGGGGCAAGGTGTCATTATCGGCTCCACCAATCGCCGAGTTGCAACAAAACAACAAGTTTAATTTGAGATCATCAGCCCCCAGTTCAGCCGTGCCAAAGAAGCCTAGGCCGCCGACAATCCAACCACTGTCTTCACTTTCCTATGTGGGCCAGCCGCCTCCTTACACTAGCTTGCCAGATGGTCGCCCACCTTTGCGAAATCAGCAGTCTTCCGTTTCAGTCAGCATGGCTCGCTCTAGGAGATCGTCTCTATCCTTGGTTGTTGTTCCTCCTGTCTCACCGATGTCGCCTTCAATATCAAACGTGGTTACCGCCACCGCCGCAGATGCGCCAGACATGTCAAAAAACTCCGACTGGCTTGAAGCCAGCGATGACGAGGCTATTGACATGTTGACTGCAGGTGTCAGCGGAAGTCAAGCATTAGACGAGAGAACGAGTTCTATTCCACCTCCGAGGAACGATGACCATCGTCATAATATGAGTGGCACGACTGCTACACTTCCAGTTCGAACCCACACAGTCCAGACCCAATGGAGGAATCGTCCACCAAATGTTGAGATATCTCGTGCCAATATCAGTCATGTGTGTCCAATTTACCTTCCCATCGCCCATCGTTGGCGTTCCTCACCATTTACCAGGCTTTACAGACCTCACCTTGCGCACTTAATCAGAATAATGATGTCGATACTTCTTACGAAACACGGCCACAGCAACTTTCTCCTGACGTAGATGCTGACGGTGATGACGATGACGATGATGCCGCTATCGTTCCTGGCGAACGGATTACGCTTGCCCAGGCTCTGCTTGAAAGCAGACTCCCTGAGTTACCTCCTGCAGGCACCATTCGACCCCAGGAACCTATCTTGATCCATGGATCGGTTCCACCCATCAGTGAAGATGGTTTTCCTGCGACATCTTCTTTGCCAGATACTTTTTCTTCTCACAGTCGCAGCCTTTCCACTCGACCGGAAAGGCGGCGACGACGTTGGTCAGTTTTTGGAAATGTCTTCAATCCCGCTGGGTCTCGAGAAATGAGGTCATCTTCCCTCAATGATACGCCTTCGGGATCCCCTGTCTCACCAGCTTCACCGACGATACCTGAGATTAATGGCAGACCACTCGCGCGTTCACTATCTACCCGCACACGTTCTTCGGCGACTGCAGTCGGTCTTGCCCCTCGACCATCCACTTCTGAACACTCGCACCCTCCATTTGCTAGCTCAATTCCGCCTGTTCCCAACGTTCCTTCCACCCTGGAATCACCACCGAACCGCCTTCTTCCGCGGTTTTTCAGCACCGCGTTTACCCGCAGGTCGGATGATCGACCTCCGACACTGGTACTTAAGAATGTCGATACGAGCTCGAGAAAGAATACGCAATCTCCACCTGCTCTGCAAGCACCACCCCCGAAACTAGAATATGTCAAACTTCCTGGGACCAAAGGATCCGTTCTGATTAAGGCGGTCGAGACTCAGAAAAAAAGGTATGGTAAACAGGCTGTAAGTCGTTTCTTTCTAACCTTACGGCAGTTTTTTGGCCATTCTCTGCGGGGAGAATGGTGAGAAGGTGGAGCTATTTGCTGGAACATATAGAACAGCACTCGGTCTCTCTCGTACATTTATTCTTCCAGATTCTCCCAAGTCCCTGGAACTACAACTGCAAGGCGATGACCTTGTGGAGGTTTTTTTGGTATTTTCACAGAACGTTTTCGGGCTGGAACCTGCAACAGTGAGGGTACGGGAAGTCCGTATCGGGCGTGCTGAGCGACGAGCCGCTCGGCGAAGGATGAGGGAAATCCGAAATGGGCAGACTGACCTTTTTGACACCGACCCACAAGTTCCTGAAGATGAAGACACTAATGTCAACCTCAGTGTCGGTGTTACTGTACCTTCTGGCCAGGATCCTCTTTCACGCAATAACTCTGTTGCGCATCTCCCCGAGTCTGCGAACACCCCCACAGGAGGTGGTGGTGCACACGATTCTGCTCTGGCGCATGCCGAGGAGTTGGTTGCCCTCACTTCCGCCCAAGTTGGACCTTATACAACGTTCCAGCAGTTATCCTTTGCGCCGAAGATTCCTCTCGCTACTATCGCCGATGACTATATCATACCTCCGACGTATCCTGATTTTCTTGGCTATCGTGCTGAGCATGAACCAGATACATATGGCGATGGTAGAAACCTTGCGTCTATTCAGTTCAATCCACCTGGTTTACCCATGCCGGCACCGGCACCTCCGTCGAGATGGTTCTATCGTGATCCCAAGGGAATTGTGCATGGTATGTCATACTCTTGAAGAGGTCACAAAACTTATTAACAAGAACTCAGGACCTTGGAAGGCGAGTTTGATGCAAGCTTGGTACAAGGATGGGTTGCTTCCGCCCGATCTTCCTGTCCGCAAAGAGGAGGACAGTGAGTATATACTACTCAAGGACCTCAGACAACAATGTGTGGACCCAGTTCATCCGTTCCGGTCGGCCCCGCCATTTCCGGCTATACAGCCGTCTCCAGATGCATCCAAACCGCTGCTCCCACCTATCTCTCTTCTCGTTCAGCCCCGGCACTTTGGTCCGCCAGCATTATTCTTTTCTTCTCGCGGTGGGCATAGTACGTCTATCGTCGACGCTCGCGGACGTTCTGTGCTTAGGGGGAAATTCCTGTGGAGTTCGGACGACGAGGTCAACTCGAAACCGAATGCTGCACGAATGGGTGACATAAAGAGACTAGAAGGTTTTGATGTGAAAGACCGCTCTGTGCTCGTTGCCTTGCGGCAAGGGGGTCTGGAGGCAATGGACCTCGGCGACGCGCTGCTCAAGCCGGCGGATGAATCGCGCACTGTTCTACCATATTTCCTTCCTCCACCTTCTAACATCAATAGACGCGGTCCTTTCGTATGGAAGATAGGGACTCCTCTCAACGCTTCCACTGGCGGCAACGCCCTCTCCGCGAAGGCAAAGACTGGTTATTTGGGAAAGAAGGCGAGTTACCCGCCAGCCAGACCTCCGACCAAGGGTGACTTCTCAACTGTCAATGACGGTGATCAAGAGTTCGCTGATGAGATCGTCTTTCTTGGACGCACCGGCGACGATCTCTACTTTTGCGAGCGCAATGGTGGCGCGTTTAGGATTTTGAGACTGTGTCCCGACCCATAAGCGCATATTCTTGTTCACTCATGGACCCAACATCCTCACGTCGACATTCACCACGTATCTATCACAACCACAGATACCTATGATACCAATTTCTCACTCACAACCGACTATCTCATAATTTTGCGGCTATCTTCCTTAGATCAGTTTTCAAGATCTTGCCTGTGGATGTTTTCTATATATGTTGGGCATAAGCATGTCTTGAAATCGAACAGGATAGGGCATATTCACGGGGAGTTTATCAACCACTCGGACCCACTCAGGACAGGCAAAGCCTGGTAGGAGAGTGCGCGCGTGGCGCCTCAACTCCACCTCAAATCCCGTGTGGTTCTCGGCCCACGTCTGCACGTAGTGTGGCCGAAGGATAACGAAAGCCATCGGGCGCTCACCCCACATGGGATGAGGCCTCGCAACGACCGACACCTCGAGGACATGGGGGTGACTTGCAAGTTCTTGATGCCGTAAGGTGAGCGATAACGACACGGCGGACAAGTGTGTCTTACCCTGTTCTATGGCGAGGCTCGACGCGTTCTATCGCAGAATTAACATCAGTCACGAGTCGACGCCGCATGCTCACCTCTCCGCCAGAGATGATGATGTCCTTCCTTCTATCCATAATCTGTACAACACCGTCTGGGTGCATCACGGCAAGGTCGCCAGAGTTGAAGTAGCCTCCTCTGAAGGCAATACGGGTAGCTTCTGGATCTTTGAAATACTATCGAGCGGCGGGAATCCGTCAAGTCTCAAAAGGTGACAAAGCGCTTCTCTCACCTCCTTCATGACAATGTTTCCTCGCATCACGATTTCACCTACCGTACTTCCATCCTTGGGAACGTCCACGAGTTCTTGATCGTTTTCGTCCCTCGGAGGATACACAACGCGGACGTTTTGAGCGGTGGCAAAGCTTTGTCCTTGCCGCGCCATCAACTTCGCGCGATCCTCCAAAGATAGTGACGTCCAGGTGGGTTGATCGTAACATCGCGTGAATGGTCCATAAGTCTGCAACAAAAGAGAAGTATAGACGCCAAAAGTGGCCGAGTAACGCACCTCACTCGAACATGACTCGAATCAACAATCGTAAAGAGAATGCAAGGTGAGACTCACGTAAGGCCGTATACATGGACAGGCTTGATCCCAAGTTGCTCAAGCTGAGCGATCAACTGAGCGGTTGGTGCGGAGCCAGCGATGATGGCGGACACCGGACGCTGTAAAGGTCTCTTAGAGGCATCATTGACAATTCCAATCTAATTGAAAACTGTCATAATGCGGTGACGCTTCATTGGCAGAGACAAACTTGAACTGTTGGGGCACCACAGTAATGGGTGACACCAGAGTCAAGTAGATGTTTCCAGATCCGACGATAGTCGACTTGACGGATGGTGATCTACGTGGTGATGTTGGTGAGACAGAAGTCGTCTGACGAAGACATACTTGGGTTGCACACGCAAGGACATTGGCCCAGGGGAACGTCCATCCCGCAGCATGGAACATAGGAAGAACCCTAGAAGGAACGAAACAATTTAACACAGCTTCCGAGGGAGAGGAAGGGGACAGTACCATAGATAACAGGACTCGTGGTTGATTCTTGACGGCAAACATTGAGACTATTCTCTAACCATCAAAATATGTGCCTACCTTGCCTCAAACGCGTTGGCTACTGCTGCAAGATAGGATCCTGAAATACGAATTCAGCCGTCAAACGGATGCCTCACAGGCACAAGTACAGACCGCGGAGGGTGGTGACGACCCCTTTAGGCTAAAGTAACATTAGATGATCGTCCAAGGAGTTGGATGCTCGAGCGCACTCTACCCGTCGTACCCGAACTAAAGTTGGGTTTAGAATTGGGGTAACGCGGAATGTTGGGAGACAGGTCTCACGTGTAACAGAGAACCGCAGAGGCGTCTTCGTCTGGTTCCATATCAAGGCCGGCCCAGCCTCTCTCGGAGCTGAATTTTCGGCCCGAGCTAAGAAAGTCTTCATACGGGTCCCCTAGTCTACCGGTATCGTGGCAGACGATGACGGTAGCTTCGGTGTTAGGGATGAGATGAGAGAACTCGTGGTCAACCAAGATGAGTTTGGCCCCGCAGTGGCCGAGTATGTAAGCGATTTCCGGACGAGTTAGGCGGGTGTTGATCGGGGTTAGGATGGCACGAGTGGCAAGAACGCCAAAGTGAGCATCTGCGGACCTGCGTGAATTGGCCATGGACTAGGAACAGATGGAGACGGTACCTGCTATCACGGGACTTGCAAGAACAGTCAGTCGGGCTGTGAATCTGCGAAAAACATCGTGGGGCTCACGAGTTCGGGGCCAAGACAGCCACGCGGTCTCCTGGGCGGATGCCCGCCTGAATGAGGGCATATGCCAAGTTCTGGACGCGTTGGGCCCTGGATTGGGGTGAATTGGACGAGAAGGCGAGGGACAAGGTTCACCGGCTCACCAGATGGCATACGAGTAGAAAGCCGGCTGGTCGGCGTCGGGATGTGCTATGGCAAGCTTGTCTGGGTATACGGTGGCGGCATGGAAGAGAAAGTTGATCGGGTTCTGTGAAGGTCAAGGTAGGGTAGCGAGATTGAGAACGGAGACGCACGAGAGGGTGGCGGTTTACTGGGACTGGGATTGAGCGGGGACTGGACTGGAGGTAGGAGGGGTTTGTTGGCGGTACGCTCTCGAGGGTCGGACGAAACATGACCGCCATATGATGATGAAAAGGACAGGCAAGCAACACAAGCGCAAACAAATCCGCCATTGATTCAGACAGCTCGCAGCAACCAACAACGACCGTCGTCTGAATCCCTTTTACCGACCTTTTCGTCGACCCGACCAACCCCAATGGCTGAGGCTCCCATGGACAAGTCCGTCCAGGTCAAGCTCGTTCTTCTCGGTGTGTTTACCCCTCACGTTTTCCGACACCACTCTCTCATCTCTCGTCCCAACCAGGCGAGGCTGCCGTTGGCAAGTCCTCCGTAGTCCTTCGATTCGTGAGTCGCTGTCCCGCTCTACCACGACCCCGCTGGACACCCCATCCCTCAGGTGTCCAACGAATTCCAGCCCAACAAGGAGCCGACCATTGGCGCCGCGTTCTTGACCCAGAAATGTCGTCTAGAGGATCGTGTGCTGCGCTACGAAATCTGGGATACCGCTGGCCAGGAGCGCTTTCATTCTCTCGCCGTCAGTCTCCCCCCCTCTCGTTTCGTCGTCCTAAACACATTCCTTCCTCAACAGCCCATGTACTATCGCAACGCCCAGGCTGCCGTCGTCGTCTATGACGTCACGAAAGCTTCCAGTCTCGACAAGGCAAAGTCGTGGGTCAAGGAGTTGCAAAGACAAGCCAACCCCAACATCGTAATCGCGCTCGCCGGCAACAAAGTCGACCTTGTCCTTCCTTCTACTTCCATCTCAGCTGCTTCCACCGCATCCGAGTCCGAAGATGAGGCAGACGACGCCACCGCAACACCAGGAGAGGCCCCCAGCATCGTTGGTGGCGAGGAATCACTACGGCAGGTCCCCCGCGAGGAAGCTCAAGCCTATGCCACAGAGGCTGGTTTGCTTTTCTTCGAGACCAGCGCCAAGACTGGTGAGGGTATCGTAGAGATTTTCACTGAAATCGGTCCGCTCGTCTTCCTTGACTCCGCTCCTGTCCCACTGAACAGTTCCCGTACAGCGAAGAAAATACCAATCGAGCACATCTTGGCCTCTAATCGCGGCACCGGCAGAAATGGTGTCGCAACTAACCGACCGGGTGCTTCGCGACAAGAAGGTGCCGTCAACTTGGACGAAAACCCAGCGAAAGCCAAGGACGCTTGCAACTGTTGAGCTATTCATCTGTTATTACTCTGGAGAACTACCATCTTGTCGCTTATCCCATGATTCATTACATCGACCTTTGACATATATGATTACACCTATCAACCCTTTTCTTGTACCTGCTTTAATCCTGGTCGGTTCTCAGACCGGCCCTGCTTATAGCCTGTCCGGACACTAACCAGCGAATTTATACACCGTGGGACACCCTTCGCCTCACTGCCTCACCGATGCTCACCGCCATGTGGAAGAATAAAGTCCATATAAGGTGGTGGTCTAGCGATCTGCTCTTGGTCGTTGGAGGTCAGATATGGTGGGGGCGCCGGTGCGTGCGATGGTCCTTGACCCACGACTTCACTACCTGGCGATAACGAGTGGCGATCGTGGGTGAACGAATGGTGAGGTATGCCGGTGGAAGAATGGGTCTGTACAGAACCAGGCGATGTCGGGCATCTAAACACGGAATCTATAGAAGGAGGTGGGTCAGATGGGTCGTCTAGAGGCGGAGGCGGGGGTGGCGGTTGCTCCTCTGTAATCAGTCCCAAAACTCGACGAGGTTGAGACAGATCGACAAACTCGGTAAACTCGGGATCTTGTTCTACTGGTTCAACAACAGGCGGGGGAGTCGATGCCCGGTGCAGTGGGTCACTGTGGCCATCAAATTGTTGGCAAGACGAGAAACCAAACATGATCCCTTCGCCGGTTATGATTGTCTCTGCCACAGGAGTCGCGAATTGTTCCTCGGTGTCGGCAGGAATATATATCTCGTTCTCCGACTCTTGGAACGTGGGCAGTCCGGTAGACGTGGATGCTTCTGATGGAAAGAAGGGCGGAGGAGGGACGTCTCGGTCTTCGAATGGAGGTGGTGCCCCATGTTGTGTGTAGCTCGGACCAGCCTCTCCTTCGTGATACAAAGGGGCGGATATTTCGGTGTCTTCTTGTCGCACGGTCTTGAGTGGTGGACGATCGTGCTTCTTTTGATATGCACTATCCACCCATTCTTCAACCTCGGGTAGCGGAGCGGGCGTTGGGATAACGTTGATTGGAATGGGAATCGTGTACAGCGTCTCTGTCCTGCTTGCGATGTTGACGAACGAAGTGTGAACATTTAACAAGAACGATACACTGTGCAAAAGTGTCGTTTGTGTGATGGAAACGCAGTGTGGGTCGTTCTCCATGTAGGCATAGTCCCTCTCAGGTAGAGACTGTGGACGATCTGGCGGGGAAGCAGATGGCGAGGTTTGGTGCAGAACGAAACGTAGGCGAATCGGACGGGAAGTATGGAACTTGCAAGATGCCCCAGAACGGGACATGATTGTTGTATATGCAGCAGTGAAAGGAGTGGGGGAGGGATCACTTGGTTTCTCTACGGCCGAAGCAAGCGCTGCAGATGAAGGACCCTCGGACGGGAAATCGTCGATTTTATCTGCTGATTCCCGTGGGGGATTCTGCAACTCGCGCTGCAAGTCGTCAAAAGTCTTGATCTTGACTATCCGCAGGAGCTCTGTCTTGACGTTACGGAGCCTGAGTCCTCCCTCCAGGACGAGTTGGCGAGGCGGGGGTGGTACTGTGACGTAGACGGGAATTGGTTCTCCAGCAATAAAGGTTGATTTTGGAATCTCTGCCTCCACACGCACCGGATGATGCATTGCATGCTTTTCGGGCGAGATCGCAACGGTATGGGTGTGTGAAGTATAGCGTCTCGTGTGCACTAATAGTTCTCTGGACATGGAAGGAAGAGTTGGATCTACCGGGTGCAGTGTCGCCGTCAGTACATGCATCACCGAAGAGTGCAGGGTGTGGACGCATTGTGGGACGTCTGGCATGAGTGGTATGGCGAATGGAAAGGAGGTAGGGATCGCTCCGAAAGAGTCGAGCGGGAACGAGCCTACGTCTACCTCGGAGACGCAGAGTTCAATTTCCTGGCCGTGTGCGGATTCCGTCGTGCGTAGAGACACGGACCTTCCGCGCAGTTCAACGGGTCAGGCCGTCAGCAAAGGAGGATTTGGACAAACAAACTGACAGTTTCTTCCATGCGCCGGGTTGTGCACCTTTGAGGTGTACTTCCCCCTCCATTGCTGCACGTTCCCCCTCAGCGCCAACGTAGCCCTTTTGAAAGTTGACGCCGTCCAGAGCAGGTACGATGAGTAGCTGGACGCCAGACGCGTCCCCATGCTGAGAGTAGCAGGGAGGGGGAGCAGAGTCGGTAGTCATGGTCAAGTTGGTCATGTCACGGAGGACCGCCAAGCGTTCACAGGGACGAGTACTACCAAACATACGGTCGAACCCTCATTCTACTCTCATCAGACTCTCCAGCTCGGCGAACATCGTCTGGTCCACGTCCCGCTGCATCAGCAATTCCCATGCCGCATCTCGACGACCAGCGAGCATCCCCATTCCCTTTTCCACGTTTGTTTCTCCAGACTCCCCGAAACCCATCCCGAACGTAAGCGTCGACTGGGTGGCTTGAGACGTATCAAAGGCGTCCCCGCCGCCATCGACAGCCTTCATCGCTTCGATGGCTCTGCGTGCGGTGCTCAGGAACCATTGTCGGGCATCCGGCGAAGCGTCCGTCGTGGAAAACCTCTGGGCCATGCGAAGTAGGATCTGCGAGAAGTGGAGCGAGCGATCCGACTTTATCTTTTTCTTCAATTCCGGAGGCGATAGGAAAGCGATAGCGTAAATTGCCATGGTCGCTTTCTCAAGGTATGATAACCACGACTCCCGCGAGAGAAATGCGAAATCTGGATCGCTCACTGGTAGGCGATGAACGAGCGTCTCCAGCAGACGCCACAACCACTGCTGTGGAATGACCATAGAAAATATTTTCCGGTTATGATCAAGGTGGGCAATGTGCGTCAAGACATTGAGCGCCATGTCAGAGAGAGACGGTGGTTTGCAACTGTGGAAAGCGGTACCGCTGAGCTTTAGTATTTGCGTTGGAGGTAATGCATCTGCTGGTTCGATGAGAATGGATGCGACTAGTAAGAATATTCGGGTGCAAATGCGTGTGGTAGACTCCGAGGGGGGTGTGGTCTGGGGGAAAGAGATCGAGAGTGAGAGGTTGGACAGAATGTTTAGAGCATCCCTGCGGACGTTGATGACGTCGGGAATAGAGAGAGCAGGTGACGTTGGTCTCGGTGGACCGCCTTCCTGTGGGACGACCACCCCGCAGACACGCAATACCAACTCCAGCGTCCGGTCGTGCTTTGCCATGAACTGTATATTGTCTGGAATGACAGACAAATTACGGATGATATTCATCACGGCAAGAATAACTTGGCTCGACCGATGCCGGGGGCCATGTTCCATCTGCCGCAACGTCTGCTCGGTTTTCAACGCCGCGAATGGTAGCAATTCAGTTTCGAGAGCAAGCGCTACCAGTTCACGATGGCGCGGTATCTGGGTATCCACCGTCAGACAATACTGTGGAGCGTCAGCAACACCATCAAATGCTTCATCCTCCAAAAGATCCAACACTTCCTCCAAGAGATCGGTACACTGCGCAATGGGAAAGCCCGAACCAGAAGTGGGGCCCTTCATCGTCGAAAGAAGGGTGAGCGTGGTCAGAGCATATGAAAGTTCAACCGTTAGTCGACAGCGGATGGACATGGTGAGCGCTTCAATGTCTACAGTTCCCCATTCGTTGATGTCCCGCATGGGGCGACGTTGAGAACGGTGGTACTCGTCTTCCAGTATGTTAAGATCACGGCCACCATAGGTGTCCACTTCACGCGCTAGCGGGATGTACTCAATCTTGGTCCTCGTAAATTGAGAGTTTGGGCGAGACGAGGCGGGAGGTGGCACCGAAGTCGATGAATTTGGAGGGAGGGTCCGGTCTACCGACGATGACATAGTGGGCGACTGTGACGAGGGTTAGAGGAGGAGGAGAGGAGGAGGAGAGGCTACCGACAACGTCTGGCAACTCCGCCCCGCCTGGATATCGACCGCTTATGTCACTAATTACGCAGATCAAACGTCGATAATTGAATCTCACCTGTCTTCAACTTTGTTCGCTTTCCATCCAGCTCTTCGGATTCTAACCTTCGTTTCATTACCGGGGCATCTTGCTCATGGTGTTCACTTCCTGAGGAGCTAGGGAGGATACTGCTCAGCGACGCCAACGAATTGACGGCCAAAGAGTCCGGGAAACTGTGCGATGCTGAGAGAGGGGTGTTAGGTATCCCGTGTTGTGTATGAGGGCTCTGCGGTAACGTTTGTGATGCAGGGGCTGTGGGGCTGCCGGTGATCGAGAGGGAAGAGCCTTGTACGGGGTGATTCAACAATCCCATCATGTTAACAGAGCCAGGCGATTGAGAAGAGGTGCCCGGCAATGCCGAGCTTACTGTTTGAGAAGGGGTATTAAGTGTGCTGTTTGGGACCACCGATGCGCCGGGAGGACGACCCGCTGCCATCATTGTCTTTCGGTTCGAGTCTTGGACGTTTCGGCGATAAACCTCCTCGAATGGTTGGATGATGGCATTATAGTAGCTAGCCAAGATAACGGAGGTGGAGCGCTGGCCATTCGGCAAAGGGGAGGGAAGATGATCAGGAAGGTCGAACTGCGGGAGAAGTTGCGACCACGCATTCTGTTGTGTGATCTGGACAGATGATCAACGGACGGTCGATGATGCAGGTATGGTAGGGACAAAAATACCTTTTGACCGCCACCAAGCTGGCATACGATGCCCCATAATTTGAAAAGGTCAACGTCTTTGCCTGCCAGACGAAATGCGCCGAGTTCGCTCGAGCATTCGAGGTTTTTCCATTGTGATGATGCAGGGTCGTAGTTGGGAGGATATTGAACGGCAGTCAAGGCAGGGGGGAGAGGGGTGCCTCTGCTGAGATGGACATTGGCGAGCCCGACTAGGAAACTGCGCTGCTTCTGCTTGATTAGCGCTGCATTCGGGGGTTGTCGAGGTGGAACGTTGGAGGATGGCATAGGAGGGTCGAGTGGTGCGGGGTTAGGCTGGAGGCTGTGGGCTGGAGGGAAGGCGGGTTGAAGACTGGAATGGGGGGAGAATTGCATGGCGGGGGGAGCGTCCATGATGGCAGGCTGGAGCGGGTTCGACTGATTGTAAGGAGAAGAGAGTCCTGCGAGAAACGATCCCTGAGTGGTTCCGCCGAGCGGCGAGACCTGCGACGGAGACGACGTAGTGGGACGTGGGTAGGCATTTGTGAGCTGGCGCTGCATGTTGACAGCGTTGAGCGCAGCCATCTGTTTCGCGGCGGCATTGGGGTCGAGGCTGAACAAGGGATCGGCGAGGGAGCTGGTCTGGGAGAAGGGCGGTGCGCCGGCGTTCTGCAAGGTCGGGTTTCGTGCTTGCTGGGGCCTGCACAACGGTGAGGGGACGAGAGTACTAGTAGCTTGGGAAGGACTCACAACATCGTCGTCGTCGTCGTCGTCGTCGAACGTTGTGGT